>VZRW01003339.1:225104-335535 GCA_013398125.1 Aegotheles bennettii | reverse complement strand
GGGCGTCTGGGTCAGCAGCAGCTTCCTGGGAGAGACACGAACCGCTGGGGAGTGCACTGATACCCGGGTGCTCGACACGGGTGCGTGTCAGCTCACAGAACCACAGAATGGTTTGGGTTGGAAGGGACCTCAGAGATCATCCAGTTCCAACCCCCTGCCATGGACAGGGACACCTCTCACCAGACCAGGCTGCTCCAAGCCCCATCCAACCTGGCCTTGAACACTGCCAGGGAGGGGGCAGCCACAGCTTCTCTGGGCACCCTGTGCCAGTGTCTCACCACCCTCACAGGAAAGAATTTCTTCCCAATATCCAGTCTAAATCTACCCCCTTTCAGTTTGAAACTGTTCCCCCTCATCCTATCACTCCATGCCCCTGTAAAAAGTCCCTCCCCAGCTTTCCTGTAGCCCCTTCAGGTACTGGAAGGCTGCTATGAGGTCTCCCCAGAGCCTTCTCTTCTCCAGGCTGAACAACCCCAACCCTCTCAGCCTCTCTTCATAGCAGAGGTGCTCTGATCGTCTCTGTGGCCCTCCTCTGGATTCATTCAAACAACTCGCTCCAACAGTTAAATAAGTAAAGGAGGGAAAAAATGACAATAGCATTATTAGATTCCCCTGGTAGTCTCACTGAGAAGCAGGATGGCATCTCTCACAAAAATGAGAGGAAGCCCAAAGAAATGTCACTCCACACCACCATCCAGGGCAGAGTGAGCCCACGTCCCAGTTCAACCAGATTCAGAGGAAACCAAGTTTGTGGCCCATGTAGGAGAGAGGGATGCTGAGAAAGGACTGAAAGTGTGCTGCAAAGCATCAGGATGTGTCGAGCAGAAATGCTCAACATCAGGCAGGATTTAGCCTGAGGACCGTACAGAACATCTGTCCATTATGTCCTCTGTCTTCACGTGTCATATGATGCTCCTTGTGTACACTTTCAGACTTCATAAGCACAAAAATAATGATCAAAGCTGTTATACACTGCTGGAGACTTGTATTTACCCTGCCATGAGTTGCTCAGGGTAGAAAGATTATTTAAATATATAGGAATAGTAATAGCCATGGTTTTCAAAAGCAATGTAAGACATTTCTGTTTTGAGACCATTTGGGAAACCAGGCCATTCAGAACATCCCAGCTCAAGGGAGCCAAACCCGAGGAATCCAGGACCACCAGGCACTTCAGAAATGCTCCTGGATGTGCTTCCTGATGAAAAATGTTGGGAAATGCAAAATAGTTCTATCACTCTGGAGACATGGCAATGGACTTGAAGGAAACTTCACTGTTTGGCACTTCAGAGAGGTGCAGATGATGATGGCTGGGTTTTTTTGACAAGCAGAGTGGAAGAATTTACCTTGGGGAAATATGTACATCATCAGGGCTTGAAAATACCAATTTTTATTTCTTATAAGAATTCAATGAACACTCAGCAGCAGAAGTTATGAACCGACAGCCTGATCACATGATAGTTTAGAGATAATAAACATGTTGCCTGAAAATTTTCCTATTTTCTATTTTTTCTTATTTACCAGGACATTTCCAAACTGAGGAATCTGGAAGAATATGGGAATTAGCAAGATTTGGGGGAAAAAAGGGAGGAAGGAAGCAAACACATTCCTTGAGAGAAGTTTTGAGCTTTGTATTTTAAGGCAGGGGGTCCTGATGTATTACTTCCCCACCCTTGTAGTTTAAAAGCTCATTATAAAAAGCCACTTTTCACACCTTCCCAGATGTGTTGAGACCTCAGCTGCCATTCCGTGAGTGAGGATTTTCAGCATTTTCCGGGAGAGGCTCAGCACCATGGAGATCCAAGCAATGGGTTTCTGTGAGGCTGAATCTTCTGGATGCTGCTTCTTTGGTTCCTTGGAGTTGACTTACAAAACAGCTATCCCCATAATCATAGGTTGTTATTCTTCTTACCTGTATAAAATACACCTACTGATCCCTCTTACAGAGATTGGTGGTATTATAAATAGAAGAATACTATTACCTGCCAATATCAGCAATCTGATTAATTTACTTATCCCTTCTTGCACAGGTCAGAGGATAAATTAGATGATTTAATGTACAACATCCAGGCAGTAAAATGTAATGAAATCAAGAACAACTGTGAGATTTCTAGTGTATTAGAACCGCTCTCCTAATTGTCCCTCCCATTTGTATTTCTAACTTCATGATCCTCACTTATCAAAATTCTTGCCTGGATTTCTGGAAAGTACCTTATTTTTTCACTCCTAACCCCACACTAATTCTTTGCTTTTCATGGACTCCTTAATAAAAGCAAGAGAATGTTCTTGTCCAGAGTTTCATAAACTTACAGGCAATAGCGAGGAGGGGGAAAAAAAAAGATTTTTTCTAAATTTGGGATAGTTCCTGGACCTACTTGACCCTTGCCCTTGCAAAGAATTGTACCAGCACCACGAAGGGGAAGAGATGATCTTGCAATGGAAGAGGGGGGCACAGCAGCAACAGGAGCTACAGAAGCTGGTGCTGCTGCTGATGGAGATGCCTGTAACCACAGCAGTACTCTGGTTTTCCTTATTTAGTCCCCTAGAGTTCACTACTCCATACAAGATGCCTTCTTTGCCTCTGTCTTTACTCCTGTAAGCTTTCCCCAGGAGCCCCTGATCCCTAAAGCCCCAGAAGAAGTCAGGATAAAGGAGGAGTTTGCATTGGTAGATGAGGATTGGGTTAAAGATCAGTTGAGCAATCTGGACATCCATAAATCGATGGGTCCGGATGGAATGCACCCAAGGGTGCTGAGGGAGCTGGCAGAGGTCATTGCTAAGCCACTCTCCATCATCTTTACTAAGTCATGGGCAACAGGAGAGGTGCCTGAGGACTGGAGGAAAGCAAATGTCACTCCAGTCTACAAGAAGGGCAGGAAGGAGGACCCGGGTAACTATAGACCGGTCAGCCTCACTTCCATCCCTGGTAAGGTGATGGAACAACTTGTTCTTGGCACTATCTCCAGGCATATCAAGGATGAGGGGGTCATTAAGAGCAGTCAACATGGCTTTACCAAGGGTAAGTCANAAGATTGCTGACGATTTCCCTGGGCATTGTTCAAACCTTGCTGGATCAAGTGGGTTTCCAACAAGGTCTTTCCGATCCAATGAAGGGAGAGTAGTTTTTTTGTAGGGCAGCAGGCACAGCTACCGTGGGAATGGTTGAACATACCTCCTACTTCTTCACCCTGCAGCAAATGAAAGAGGAAGGAGCTCAAGGGGATTGGGGTGTTTCTGGTCACTGTTTGCTACTCTTTCTCTTTGTGCTTAGCATATTAGCTACAGGTCACGAGCTTCCCTGGGGACATATCTGTTTTCTTGCCAAGAACATCCATAAGCTTCTGTAATGAGGCCCGGCAGGTGAGCTCAGTCACTGTACAACAATGAACTTCGACTGTGTTGAAGTGGCCCTTGATTTTTGTTTTGGGAACTCTCACAGCCAAGTTTCAGCACTTACATTCTTCAGATACACACAAGCTTTGTAACTCTGGGATTCAGCACTTAAATTTGAACTGCATGTTGGGCTCTTACAGTAAAGAATTCAACAAGTTACACTCTTTTTCATCATTTCCACTTCCCCTATCCAGGACACATTACCAGTAAAAACTCAGCACCTCTGAAATGCAGACATTAATTTGGTGGAGTTCAGTGGGGTACAACATGCTTCATGGGAGACTAAGGAGGGGGGTGTTTCATGCTCAGAGATCGGATAAAACTTGTGCTTTTACGAAGTGCCACGGAATACACACCATTGCCATTCAGGCTGGAAGGAAGGCAAAAAAAAGGAACAACCAAGGCAGGGAAGCTGTGTTTGGAGGAGAGGAAAAGTGGGCCTGAATAAAGCTCCCAAATACAAAACGTCTCTCTCCTTCAGGGGCTCTTCACCTGAGTTGTATTCCTCTTCTACCCTGCCCTCACCATCCTAAGTCCTCTTTCCATTTACCTGAGCTTCCAAAACTGGCTCTCCAACCCTGCACCCTGGAACTAATGTGACTTCTGGGACTGCACAAGTACCTGAAGAAGGTGTTACCTTCTTCTGCTGCTGCCTGGGAGTCAGCTGTGCTTGTTCAGAGCACAAGCTTTAAGGCCAAAGTGGCGCACAGAGCTGCCTTCATACAGTAAGCATTTGCTAATATTGTTTGAAGTGTGTCATTTTGTGCAAATTATAATTTTTTTCCTCCTGTAAAAACATTGATTTTACTTTTCTAGCAGAATATGCCCTAGATTTCTCCCTTTGCTTTTGCAGTGTCACTTGAACAACAACAGGATCAAGAATTACATACCCAGTCCCGTATCCCTGTTATCATGCACCCACTGTATCTACTCCTACCCTGCAAGGCAAGTTGAGTACTTGACAAACATTGCCCATATGTTTCCTGTGCCTTCCTCCCTTCACCCCTGAAGAAGAAAGTGTTTGCTGTTTGGAAGTGCACAGGTGCATCATGCCAGAGTGAAGCAGGCTCAACTTGGGCAGCTGCTGAGCTGGTCCTGCAGCAGGATGTGGAGGGTAAAATCCTCCAGTGGATTATGGCATTTCAGCCACCCATGGTTAGGGCTTCTCTTTTTCATGTTTTACCTGCTAGCTGCCCTGTACAGGTCTTTGTGGGCTTGTTTGCTCAGCCCTTTTGGTTTTCTGTGTCAGTCATTAAAGGACATCCCATAGTACCTCTGTCTGGCCCAAACAATAAGGAGGCTATGGGACCAAAGGTGCTAAAGGCAACAGCATTTTGTTTTTGTTTCTGCAAGAGATAGGGAATGGATTAAAGTGTAGAAGAGAGCACACTTCAAATTGGAGCATACAAATCCCTGACAACTGGTATATCCATGCACTAACCAAAGGCTTGATCCGGGGCCACACTCAGTGCAGTCTCTCCAGGTGAAGGCAGCTGGAGGGGCAGAGGCTGCCCCGAGACACAGGGGAAGCTGTGGTGCAGCAGATACCTCTGTGAGCAGAGCTCTGAAAGGCAGATCCAACCCGTGCCTTTCACATGGACAAGACAGTGAGAAAGCAGGAGAGTCTGCTTACTTCTGGAGACTGCAGATGAAATCCAGGCTGTCTCGTTCTTGGTGCCGCCAAGGGGGAAACTCAAATTCGAGTCTCCTGTTCTCACTTTCTGGCAGAGTGGAGCTTGCCAGATGACATGCCCATAGCCTGCAGATGCAAGTGGGAGAATTTGTTGCTTCTCTTGCTTTCCAGGCACCAAAACCGGCCATGGAGCAAGCGTGACAAGCTTTGGAGGCAAGTGTGGTGAAGTCTTTTTGGAAAGGGAACAGCAGCAAGATGGTAGCAGGAAAGCAAGCACAGGGATTTAGTCTCTTTCCAGCTCCACCGTTGCCCTCACAGAAAATCTTTCTTATGAGAGAGTCATTGAACTCTCAGATCTGTCATTATTTAGCCCCAGCTTAAAAACTTCACTTAAAATCCTTTTCCTTTGATGTCCTCTATAATTGCAGGTCTGCGATTTTCCAGCAAGAAGTCTGGAAAAAACCAGCCCTCTCCCATCTCCAAGTATCACTTGTACAGTGGTATCCTCAGGCTGTTTTCAAGCAGAACCCTTTTCTGGCCACAGATTGGAATGACTTTCCTGAGAGCACGCCAACAGATGTTTCACTTTTTCTGAGGAAGGCAGCTTCCTCATCGTACTTCAGCAACAACACACTGCACCAGCTTCCTTCCCGCCTGGCTCTGCTGCTAACCTGTGAGTCTAAAGTTGACCAGAGCAGCCATAGTCATTGCTGTGCCATCTATCACTGCCCTGGGATGCACTGGGACCATTTCAGTTACAGCTAGTACAGTTAGGGCATGCAACAGTAGGTTACAGTTGTTGCAATGGTGTGTCAGCAATCCATGCCTCACCAAAACCACCACTATGCTCAGGTATGTTTAGGTCAAGGTGCTTTGAGAATGCTTGCTCGAGCTTCCACGTGCTGTCTCAGTGGTCTGTAGCCAGCTGGAGACCCCAGGCTCCATCCATGCGTCCATGGTGCAGTTTTGCAGGAGAGAAGCATCCCTGGGGGGAAATCTGCGGGATATGCAAAGCAGCCATGGGTCTGCTCCAGCATACACTGGGCCTGCCAAGGATAATGTCTCAGAAACGGATTATCAGAGAGCTCAGTGCCCTGGTCACGCGGCCCCTCCATCCCTGACAGGCTGCTTATGCAGCAGCTGTGGAGAGCTAGTATAAGACCTGATCATGCATGAAGTTCATTTGCCTACAGTTTTTGCTCCCTGCACCATACAGGCCCAGGATGATCCCACAGGGGGGAACCATGGAGGGTGATGGATGGTAGAAATGCAAAACCCAATGCAGCCGGGCCAAGCAGCTACTGCAGTCTTTAATTCTAGATGGAGAAGTCTGTGGTGTGAGATGGCACAACTTTGCATTGCATTGCTTTCGAGGCTATGTTGGTTATATATGCAGAGCAAGCACAGAAGAACAGATATCGAGAGATCTGGAGCAGGCTGTACTGTGAGGGGCCAGGGAATGCTGTGCAATTGCAGCAGCATAGCAAGGTATGTGTGCTATGCGGGCCAGAGCTGCAGCTCTCTCAGGCCTTCCCCAGGAAATTCATGCCCAGAAATGCACGCACATAGCAGTGTCATTTGTAGGACATGAGAACGAAACCTTCTGTTCCCCTCAGCATTTGTAAGGCTGTGGATAGAGTGCTCTGTCTGGCTCTGGGTGCCAGTTTTTAAGAAAGATACACATCAGTTGGAGAGAATCCAAAGGAGAAGTAACAAGAAGGCTCAGAGGTCTAGAAAACCTGACCTTTGAGGGGAGACTGAAAGAACCAGGCTTGTTTAGTCTAGGGAAGAAAAATCTGAAGTGAGACACAGTAGCAGACCTCAAATATGTAAAAGTTTACTGCAAAGTGGAAGACAGTAAACTGCTGGAGAATCTGCAAATGGTCAGCATAGAAAAGCACCTGAGTAGACCCCCAAAGGAAGCTGCTGAATCTCCACTGCTGGAGGCTTTAAAGAACAAGTAGGACAGCTATAAGAAAGGATAAATTTCAAGGACAACTGATCCCACCATGAGCCTGGAGGATGAACTCTGTGTCATCTTTTGGGATTCCCTCCAGCTCTGTTTCATAGCTCTGCGTTGCAGTCAGCTTCAGAGGATAAGACAATGCCATGAAGCAACATGACATGGTTATAAAGAGACTAACAAGGAAGAAAAGCATTTACAGCTGCAGGGATGTAAAAATGTAAAATCAGACATATGGAACCTGACCTAGACAGTCCCATCAGATGCCCATGTGTAAAGCACATTGCAGCAGAACTGCAGCAGGAACTCAAACTCAGCTGAGGGAGGTGAAGAGGCTGTGGGAAAAAAATACAAGCAGACCTTTGTCTCCACTTATATGGACAAAAACTTTCAAAACCCCTTGCAGCTTTTTCATAAAGGAAGTGGCAGTTCTCCTTTGTGTTACAGCCACCAGCAAAATTCACTATCAATACTCAGAATGCCGAGAGGAGATGCTTCGCTCCTAGTTTTGACTTTCAAATGTGCCTCTTATGGCCTATCCACCTCCTTATGCTTTTAATATCAATTGTTTATTTCAGTAGCGAGATGGGTCACAGTGACATTGGGCTGCAAGCTATATTCACAATCTATGTTTGGGTATGAGGCCATGAAGACAGAGAGTTCATAAAGGGTTATGAAAATGCAGATCCATATGACTGAAGGGAGGCCCACCCTCATCATTAGTGAATCAACAGGACATGGGCGCTCTTAAAATTAGGGGGAAGGAAGTGGGTTAATTCTTACCTGTTAGCTGTGGTCTTCAGGACACTAATCAAAGCTTTTTTCGTATCACCTACTGCTCCGAAGGCTGCCCTGGGACATCAGGAAAAAACAGCTGAGCTGCAGGGTTTTGTTGTCTTCTGTACCATGCCAAGCCACCCAGCTCCACCAGCAGATGAGGTGGCACAACTTAGCACAGAGACGTGTGCAGGAAGAGCTCACTCCTTCCAGAAAAATAGTTGGTACAGCTGGAAAACACACCAACAGCCTTCCAGGCATGCTAGCTTTTTCTTGGCGCATAGTGGCCCAGCAGTGAGTAGGGAACACGATGCTGAGTCAGTGAGGCTAGGATCCAACGTCAGACTTGTCTTAGAAGCAAAGCAGGACCCACATGCTGAGCCTAAAGCCACCACTCCATTAACTTATCTTCCAAAAAAGCATCTGCTGGAGCCTAAAGTTGTCCATTGTACGAGGAGGGACAACTAGGGGCTTTGCTTGCAGGAGCTCCTCCATCTCACTTCTCTGACTGGTTCAGGGAGCACCTGGGTGGTCAGCAGACTGCCTGCCTCCAGAGAGCAGGTTAAGCTTTTATGCTGCACAAGCAAAAACTGCTGCATAGCAGCAGCTTTGGGTTATGCACACAGAAAATAATTTCGTCTTTGTTATGCTTTTCTCCTGAGTGGCTCATTCCCTTTGCTGTGTCTTCTCTATACAGTGGGAACAACTGTGCACAGCTACCTCAAATCAAACTGTGCAGTGCAAAGTTACCTCCTACATCAGAAAGCTTCTTATTTGGGAAGCAGCATCAAGGCTCATACCCTTACATTTGCAGTAGCTCCACTGTCAGGAAGGTGATACTTGTGGAACAATATGTCCAGTGCTGCAAAACAGAGCTTGGAGAAGACACACAGCAAGTGTGAAAGTGCTGGCGGGCAGCACTGACAGCACACAGCGTGAGCAGCCACTCAGCAAGCAAACTGGATAAGCCGCTCTCCCCAGATTCCTTTAATCTCTTCTCTAGCTGGATTTCCCCCTCCTCACCCCTATCTTCACACATAATGTACACCTGTGATTTTGCTCATAAGAGGAGGCTCCAAATCAGCACTGCAAGCCCTGGGATCTCCTGTAGTGTTTGTCTCCATCGGTTTTTCTGAGCAATGGTTACCTGCTCATGAGTTCTCTCCAAGCCTACCATAAAACTAGCTTTGAAACACAGCAAGTAAAGAGGGATATAAGAAAGGCAGACAGTGGCGCTTTCGGATGGAAGGAAGGAGGCTCTCAGGGCAGCCCGGGCACTACCACATTCAGGCTGTATGCCCGCCCCACCTACGCTCGCTGTGGCTGTAGCCCAGCAGTCAGGACCAGGGGCTGAGAAGTCATCTCCACTGTTTAGAGAGAGTTTGTCCTCCCTGATCCACACGAGCTCCTCCCAGGGCACACTGCTCTCCATTTATAGATTCTGCTTTTTAATTATTTTATTTTTTTTTTCCCCTGAGAAAGCCTCAACTATTTCCTCACTAGCAGAGAGGGAGAGGAAGGGGCTGAGGAATAATAAATAACATGAAATGGTGGAGCAGACCTCACATTAAGCCTGAAGTCCACCTGTCAAGACATCATTCTCTCACATCTTTTGTTGGACCAACCAATTGACCCCGTGGGAACATGTTCCTTTCCTGACCTTCAAGAGATCAGCAAGAAATCTAGAAAATGCTGGGTTTACTTCTTTTTGGCAGGGCAGGCATCAAGAAGAGGTCTTCCCTACAGTGTTCCTCCTGTCACGGGAAGGACAGATGTGCTTCCATGAGGGATGCCTGGGAATAAAACCATAGGCTTTCACCTGACATCATTTGAAGCTTGGGACAGGGGTTTGGTGCGATCAGAAACCAGATCACACAGTGCCTGTGGACCAGGCTGAGGGACACCTGACCGCTCTGTCCCCGGCTCCAGCCGGCACCTGCTGCGGGGACCGGAGCTGAGCGCTGCTCTGCACCCCGGTGGGCTCTGCCTCCCCCGCCCGGGGCTGGCCTGGCTCCGGGGCGCCTGGCCGGGAGCCGGGAGGTTTTCGCAGCCATCTAGGGTAAAGCTGGCTCGGCAGGGAAGGGAAGGTGGGAACCGCCCAGCCTTGTATGGAGCGGCCGAGCGGCGGCGGGGGCGATGCCGTCCCGCTGGCTGGGGGTCCTGGTGCTGAGCCCCGGGGCAGCTCCTCTCACCCTCCCTCCCTCCCTCCCTGCCTCCGTCCAAAAGCTGCCCCGGGTCCTGCCCTGCTGAAGAGGGAGAGCTACTTGTTAATATAAAGGGAGATGCAGTTTTCTCTCGTGTTGTGGCCAAAGTAAACTCACCATCACCATTCCTGGTCAAAAATACCCCAAAGAGCCCTACCCCATCCCCTTCACAGGGCAGAAGCAGAGGGGGTTCCAGCACTTGCGGCAGCCCGCGAGGGACAGGAGCCTGGCTTTGGGAAGCACAGGGCACTGGAGAGGGACAACAACCCTGCCACGACCGTCAGCGAACTCGTAGCCATTCGTGCTGCTATAGCTATGAAATGGAGGTTTTTCAGCATAAGAACTGCCACACCTCAGGTTTCTGTTGCCAGTGTGCCAGAGGCCCAGGGCAACAGGTCTCTGACCCCATATATTTAGTGAGATCAGTGCTGTAGGAGGACTTGGCAGCTTTGGGGGTGATGGGAGCCCCATCACAGGCAGCAGGGTTCTGACCCTGAGGCTGATGCACTGGGACCCACCCTCCCCTCACTGTGGTCAAGGGAAGGCCTTGGGAAGAGGTTGTTGCCACCTTAGCACATGCTTAGCAGAGCTCTTCTGTCACTGAATCACTAGACTCATCTCATCTGTCTTACACAAGCCTTGGCCCAAAACACACTGGATGGCAAACATCTGCCTTTCTTCCATTTGCAGGGTCATGTTGGAATCCATTTCCATTACACTGGGAAAGGCTACACGTACAAAGCCCAGGCTCTCCAAAGCATATTCCCAGTGTCACCTCCCCATCCCCAAGCAGTGATGCACTACTTCATGGGAGTTGTATCTTCTGGGTGAATTAACCTTACAAAGACAGAGAGGCCTTGTTTTTCCCTCTGTCTCATGGTGGCTTCTGCGTGTCCCATGGCAGAATAGAATCAGCCTCACCTGCAGAGGTGCTCCTATGGCTGTTGTGTATCCTGATGTCTGACAGCAGCATTTTTCCACTCAGCCAAGGTCAGTTCTTCAGCCAAGCCGCTTGTCACCGTGTCTCCTCCTCCACCTCAATATTTTGCTGATGTGCAGCCTGACCCCAAGCAGGCACAACTGCCTCAAAGTTGTTGGACAAGAAGTGAGGACAACCCCATCCAGAGAAAAGAGAGATGATGAGAATAAGCCACAAGGCCAGTGTGCTGGCCTCTTTCTCCTAATCACTCATCTCCAGCTCTTTAAAAAATATATGACCTCATCTCACAGAGTATTTTTACTTCAGTAATTCCGGTGATAACTGAGCTTGTGGGTATTTGAAAACAGAGTTATAGCTGGGGCCAACAGGAAGTCTCCCATGGTTGATGGCAGTGCTCAGACCCTGGGAGCATCAAGGATTTTTCTCTTGCATTGAGCATTGCACAGGTTATATACATTGCATCTGAATGGTTATGGCTGGAGAAGCTTAGTTAATGAAGCACAAGCCTTGGAAAGGTTCCTTGTACTGTTGTGGTAAAGACCCACAGGCATTCTCTACCCTTCTTCTTAATGCTGAGCTAAAAAGAGCATCTTTCAGGTACTGCATCAGCAGGATTTTGAATAGCAGTGATGAAAATAGAGGCCTGGGAAGAAAAAGAAAGTGACACGATCTTACTGTAAGACTCAGCAGCTCTGGGGCTGAGTTTGTGGCACTACCCTGTTCTGAACATTTCTTTGACACCCAGTGTCTCTGGGATATACTGTTCACAGCACTGCAGTCTGTCGGAGAGGAACTGGAAATGCCAAGATACTAAGAATTTGTGAAATATCCTGATTATTTCTGTGAGGTCCTGTTCCAGGTCTTCCACTGTCATAGATGAATGTAGATGGTTCTCAATATATCCCACAGGTCTCAGCCCTAGATTATAATCCATTTTTCTTTATAGCAACACCCACATATAAGAAAAACCCTTGTGTCATAGTCTGCCTGTCTGCTTGTAAAAGCAGTTTTTTCCTTATTGAATGGTTAAGTGGTTTCTGGAGGGGAAAATGTGAAAAAAATTAAGAGGGCTGCCAGTTGTGTAAAATGAATTGACACTATTTCTTGGCAAAATACAGTGAAATATAGTTTCTTCTACTGCAAATCACTACAACTACTAATATACCCAGTTCTGTGTTTCATCTCAGGTCCAGAGCCAGGTATATGCTTTCAGAGAAACAATTCTAGTTCTCCACTGGTAGACTTCCACTCACAGCTGATGAAACATATTTTACCCTCTCTCTCTGTTTCTTTCAGATCCAAGTGTACCTAAGTGCACCTAAAGCACCTCAAGTACCTGGTACTCTGAAGAATAATGGAAATTGAAAACAAAAAGTGTGAATATTTGACTAAGAACCTAAGGGAACTTACATGCAAATTACCCATTCACAATCTGCTGCCAAGGCAGTGCCAAATTCAGTCCTAGCACTACACAAATACAAACTTGGTTAATGAAGGGTGTTTGCTGGGAGGTTCTGGAGAAGTTCTGGCCTGGCAGCACCTCATCGGATTGTCCTGTGGTTCTTAGCAGACAAAACTGGGAAAAAATTTCCATCATGTGTCTGTGCATAGACTCAGTTCCACATACTCATAATTTCTGAAACATAGAGCTTTGAGATTAATCATGTTTCCAGGCTCTTTATTCAAGGATGGATTGACCTCTACTCCGCTCTCTTGAGACCCCACCTGCAGTACTGTGTCCAGTTCTGGAGTCCCCAACATAAGAAGGACATGGAGCTGTTGGAGTGAGTCCAGAGGAGGGCCACGAAGATGATCAGGGGGCTGGAGCACCTCTCCTATGAAGAGAGGCTGAGAGAGTTGGGATTGTTCAGCCTGGAGAAAAGAAGGCTCTGGGGAGACCTGATAGCAGCCTTCCAGTACCTGAAGGGGCTACAGGAAAGCTGAAGAGGGACTTTTTACAAGGGTGTGTAGTGATAGGACAAGGGGAAATGGGTTCAAACTAAAGGAAGGTAGATTTAGGCTGGATATTGGGAAGAAATTCTTTGCTGTGAGGGTGGTGAGACACTGGCACAGGGTGCCCAGAGAAGCTGTGGGTGCCCCCTCCCTGGCAGTGTTCAAGGCCAGGTTGGATGGGGCTTGGAGCAACCTGGTCTGGTGGGAGGTGTCCCTGCCCATGGCAGGAGGTTGGAACTAGCTGACCTTTAATGTCCCTTCCAATCCAAACCATTCGATGCTTCTGTAATTCTATGATTCTATGACTTTCTGCTAAGGCAAAATGTAACCAAACATCCCCCTCCGTCCCCCTAGATTTCTAAGTTGCCATTCTTTGAATGACAAGCAGTGCAAAAAGTACACGATTGACATTGTAGAAAATAAATATAAATACTTCTCTATCACTTGACTCAAGCAAGGCTCCATTTTGGATTTTGAAAGATACCCAGCTCTCCCTGGTGCTGAGTTCAGTTTAACCCCATTGCTTGACTTGAGTGGGAAGAAAGGGGATAATATATCAGCTTAATGTTATGGGAATATCACTTTATAACATGCTCAAATAGCATCTGCTAACAGTAAGTAGAGCTGAGCACAGCTTCCAGGGTGGTAGCATCTACATGCACATTCATTCTGCCCAGGGGCTTCAGCTGGGGCTGTAGAGCTGCTGAAACAGGCTGTGTGGGTCTTGCTGAAGCATCTAAATAACCTCAACCCTCTCCGATTCTATTTTCTTAAACCAGCAAATTAGCCACAAGTTACATTGCTTTAGCTAAAAATAAAACGTGTATCATGGGGTTGTATGCAGATGTCTGGTCCCTGTGCCTGACACCTGAGATACCTACAAGTGAAAAAGTGGAGGGCACAAGTTTCCCCATTTTCTCCATGCTTTTGTGGTTTGTTGTCTCTGGACTTTTGTCAGCACTGTGCAATTGCTGAGTTTCCTCTCCAGGGCCAGTTTCCTTGTTTGGCCAGACCTTTCAAATAGCTTCGGGGAGAGAAAGCCCAACCCCTCCTGTACGACCACCACAGCGAAGAGGCAAGTCCCAGCACAACTGTGCAGGTTCTCCTGAGGCATGACCAAGGCTCACAGTGCTTGCATTTCTTTTGCAACACAGCGATGGCACAACATTTTCGCCAGCTGGTCTGGAACAAGTCCCCTGACCCTTCTTATTTTGCACCATGTCCCATCTCAGCACAGTTGCTCCCCAGCCCTTGGGCACTCTCTGGGTGTGACTCCCATTTGCATCATAGCTTTTGCACTCAAGTAATAAAAACTTTCACAAGGAAAAAAAAAACCTACACACAACAATAGTGGTAATTATGGAAAGAGCAATTAAAAAAAGAGACGGAGAAAGAGGGCCTGGGCCTAGTCCAAATTGTGTGTGCCCAATAGCAAAACTACCATTACCCTGAACAGAGCTGAGTGCTGGCATCTTCCTGATTCCCAAATAAAGCTACAGAAGGAGCACACCTTAGATATACAGTAGCATTTTCTCTTGTAACCTGCTTATCTGCTTTGTTCATTTATCTGTGACTTAGCATTTGTATTTACAAAATGCAGCCCATCCAACAGGTTTCTGGGAGTGTAGTCACAGCATATTGCATACATCTAGAACACCCTGAGAGAAGAAACCAGTTCCAAGAGCTTCTTAAACATCAATAGACTTCAGCTTTGCCAGAGCGTTGGTGGGAGAAAATTAGAGATGAGTGCAGAGGTACCTCCTCGCAGCAAAGCCGTTCTTCCTGACAGCAGATCTGTTTCCTTCCATACCCTGCCTTGCACAATCAGCCCAGAGACCCCCAGCTGTCCATGGCTGCTGTTGATGCAGCTATTTCAAGGCATGGACTGTGGCATCCCCTGAGCACAGCCCCAGGCTGCATGTGCTAGCACCCTCTCACGTTTGCACTATCCCCTTTTATTAGTCACAAGATGACATTCAGACCATCTTGGAACCAGTGTGGGTCTGTATTTTCAGATAAGCCTGGGATGGATGCCCTGAAGAAGGAGCAGGGCCAGTATCTGCCTTCCACCTCCCCTGGAAGGGCAGAAGCAGCATTTGCTCGACACTGCCCTGCTGAGAAAAATACAGGGCTTGCATTTAAATCTCTAGCTACGGACTTACTTACTCCTTCCAGCTCCAACAGGGAGGCTTGGAAAGAGCTGCCACTGCAGGATGTGCCCTCAGGGAGGATGTGCACATGCATGGGCTGCTGGGTGGGATGGGAGGAACTGGCTGAGCCACAGGGCCAGGAGGATGGGCTGGTGGGGAGCTCTGCACAAGGGGCAGTCCTGGGTGCTTCCACTGCTTTGCTTAAAAACAAAACCAGAAAACCACATCAAGTCCTGGGCTTAAAATGTAAAAAGGCATTAGTAGCTTGAATCTTATTCTGGTTTAATGTCTGTGAAAGTTCAGGACACATTTTTCAGTAGGACTCCATCGTTCTTGAGTACTATTGAATAATTCAGGTTGGAACGGACCCCCAGAGGACATCTGGTCTAACTGCCAGCTCAGAGCAGGGCCAGTTTTGTTCAGGTTACTCAGTCCAAAAAAGCATGATTCCACTAATGCTTTCTTATTCATCCTGTCTGCTGGCTTGAGAGACTGGATTGTGTTTTTACCACATTTTAGTCATACTAGCAATGCAGAAACCACTGCAGCTCTACCCAGCTAAGGAGTCAGGTTCTATTTTTTCCCCCCTGGTTTATATAAAAATGGCAATTGGTAAGAGCTCAAA
This sequence comes from Aegotheles bennettii, assembly GCA_013398125.1. Classification (NCBI taxonomy): domain Eukaryota; kingdom Metazoa; phylum Chordata; class Aves; order Caprimulgiformes; family Aegothelidae; genus Aegotheles; species Aegotheles bennettii. The sequence continues at coordinate 319,900 of VZRW01003339.1, read as the reverse complement.
CTGTCCTCAGCTGCACCAGAACAATGGCCATTGTTCTGGAAAAAAGTGAGTCACACTGAGCCTCATTATGCCACTACTTCTAGTGGCCACATTGTCTTTGATAAAAATAAGCCAGGGCCATTCTTTAGAAAACATGATCTGAGCTCCTCATGAAGGCCAAGGTCTCTTGATAAAAAACCATGTCTGAAAGACAGCATCTGCCATGGTTAGGCCTCATAACACCACAACTAAATAGTGCTGGTGACCTCTTCTTGTGGTATCTGGGTTTTGCCTTGGAGATCTCTAGGCCAAACAGAGAGTGTGCTGTGTCTGCACTGCCCAGAGACCAGGTGAGCTTGTGGTCCTTCCCTCACACCCCTCTGATTTTGCCAGGAGTCCTATAACTACTCTTGCTGGAGCCCATGCACTGGGCAAAAGAAGATGTGATGTCTGGCTTCCCATCATGCAGTGTTGGGTAGGGTAAGCAGCATTTTAGCCAAGCTGTGAGACCAGGCAAAAGGAAAGGTGGAGAAAAAGAGGCTGTAAATATCCAGAGAGAGGGAAGGAAGAAGGATGTACCAGGACCATCAGGTCATGTGCTCCCAATGGGAAACTTAGCGCTGTTTGGATCTGTCTGGTTTTAGGAATCAAGTCCTGCCTCCGCCATGGAAACTTATGACTATGTGGAAAACCTCTGCTCTCTTCAAAAGGAAGTTTCTTGCACTCAGTGCTATAAGTCAGACCTGGGTTTCTCCCTTTAATGCCTGAGAGGCAGACAACATTGTGCACCATTGTGAGATTGGTGGTCGATCGGGCAAGGAAAGGGGCTGGTTGCAGGTGGGGCTGCCTACTGCCCTTGCCCCACACCATGGAAAAGGGATAAAATGGGAAATACGCAGAAGCAGTGGCACGAGGGATGGAACCAAGAATGTTTTGATGGGAAGATTAACCAGAGAGCACGCAGAGAGACACTGTCTAAAGCAACATGTCAAGAGAAATTTAGGACCACACAGGCTTCTTGCAACTGTGCAAGATGTTTCTAAGCAAGGATTTGAAAAGGATACGGAGGAAATAGCTGGAGTTTAATACTTGGCATGCTCATGTTTTATACCGAAAAGTAGCATTTTCCTCTTTGCTTGTAAAGGAAAAAAGCCATCTTAAAACAAACGTTTAAATGATTGAAAAATCTCTTCCAGGAAAACTTTGTGGGTGTCTGGTAAGAGGCAAATGAGCCGTTTTGATAGCACAGCGTCTTCCCCCACTGTTTTTTAAGAGGCATAGAGGCTGCTACTTTTGGGAAATTGCCTGAGGGAAATGGCAAGTAACTGATAGATTGAAAGGCTTATGTCAAAATCCTCCCTCACTTTCTCCCAATTCAATGTCAAAGAGAGGGCAAAACTAGGGCCAGCACAATTTGAGGACCCCTAAAGACTTTGGATTTTGTTGCTTTGCCCTACAGTCAGCAGACTTAACCTTCCAGTCAAGTGTTTCTAAAATTGATGTTGTATTGATGTCAATACAATCCTCCAAAGCACAAAATAGGACACACTCGAGCAAGCAGGCAGATTTCCAAATCGTCTGGCCCATTTACATCATTTCCTCCTCATAACTCATCCTGCGTGTTGTACCTCTGACTTGCACATCTCTGGCTTCCTTTAGATAAGGGAGAAATTCTTTTTGTATCATGTGAACTTCTTGAATTCTATCGCCAATCTCTCAGATAAGGGGCTCATGTGAAGCAATGCTTGCCGTGCTCACATTCCAGTCCTCTAACAGCAGAACATGGAGCTTTCCCACCTTATAAGGATGAGTTCCACAGCTCTTTTGAAAGGTGCTGCAACCTCTTTAAAAGATTTCTCAGCCCGAGTATTGCAGAAGGAAATGTATATGGTACCCGCCCTTCCGGATTAGCAACCTGGCATTCCTGGGATGCTGTTTGTGCGCCTGAGCAAAAAGCATTTGGGAGACTATATGGTATACTCTTATTTTTTGTAGATAGATTTTTAAGTCTCTCGCAGCCTAGGCCAGATGCAGCAAGCCAGAAAATTTCTGCGGCGAATCAGAAATAATCTGTTTCATAGATGGGAATTCACTTTCCCCAAAGTCTGCTCTCCTCTCTGACGGCTGAACTCCAGGCTGTCCATGCATGTCTGCTACTGCTGCCTGAGAAACATCCAAGCTAGTGTGCTTCTATCTAGAAGAACCCCAAAGTCTTCCTTTTTTACTACATGTGAGGGAAATTGGAATGTAAATGTATTAACAAAATAAGCATTGGCATTTAAAATGAAGCAGAGAAACCAGATCCTCTGTCTCCCTCTGTATGCAAAGGGAGAAGTATGTGTCCCAAGAAACATCGAATGGTCCCTGTTGCACGGAGACCAGGCTGCCTGTTCAGGCTTTTATGCTATAAAATGGACACTTCAAAATGTACCAAATATGCAGTTTAGCTGTGCAGCCTTTTAATTTATTTCTTTTTTGCTTTGTTTCCAGTTTTCAGGTTAGAAGTCCTTGCTCTACTCATAGAAAAAACATCTGTTTTGAAAACTGAGGACTGGGGAGGATGGGAACAGCTCCTTTTTGGCAGCTTATTTGAACATCCAAGCTGCAATGATGAGTGATGCACTATAGACTATTTCACCACGGGCCATGCTGTTCTCATGAGGCTTCCTATTTCTCACAAGCCTCCCTGCTCATGGCAGAGTGCTCCAGGGCTGAGCCACAGAGGGCATCAGGCTCCTCTTCCACTGCTGGATGGATGTTGAGCTGTGCGGTGCAGTCCTGTGAGAGCTCAGCTGCTCTGTCCTTTCCTCCTCTCTTCGTCTTCCTTCCAGACCTGTCTGTGTGGGGTTTCTCAGTAGGGCAGGTCAGGAAGGGCCAAGGACAGACCTCGGAGGTCAAACTGAGTGGTGAGGAGGCACTCTGGGTGGGAGCAAGGGTGGATCAGAGAAGTTAGAGGCTGGTGTCCAACTCCAACAGCTTCAGCCAAGATCAACGCCAAGAGAAGAGTAGGTTATTTGTAATTAAACCAACAGATAAGGATCCATGATATAATCCTTGAATGGGAACTATTTAAAGGAATAAATCATCACCATGGAAACGGGGAGCTTTGCCAGAGCAAGGCAGGAAATGAAGTTCAGTGAGAGATAGATACCCAAGGAATTTTCAGCCATGATAATGTCAATAACTGCTCATTTTGGGGTTGCACCTTCAGGCCAGGGAACCCCAAGTTGTCTTCCTAAGCAAACGGAGCATGAGGGAGTCGATCAACCCAGGTACTTGTGGTGGGGTGCAGCACCTCTGCAAGGTTACCCACCAGCACCACGTATGCCTGAGGTGGGACACAAGGAAAACCAGATCCTGTGACAGAGCCTGCAAAAGGGCTTTGGGAAGTAAAATTAACTACACATGGATTAGATCAAAATGAATCCAACGGGCCTGAAAGCCTTGAAATGTGTTATCAGCATGGCTGCTTCTCTAAGTCCTGATTAGATCCAAAGGCTTATTCTTTATCTTGAAGTCCTAAGAGGCAAGGACAAGAGCTTAGCTGAAAAGCAGCAATCCCTTCACCCCATTTAGGAGTTCCTTACATCCCCCACACTCATCCTACTTCCATAAAACCTATTGGCACCAAGCCTGGAGCCAAGGCTGACTCCTAAGTAGATCTTTTCACTCAGTATGTTTTTGGCATTTTGTGGGCCATTTCCATGCTTGGGAGTCCAACCTGGGCACCTGTCTTCTCCACTGCACTTGAAGCCAAGCAGAATATATGGGCAGCTACTCTGTGTTGTTCTGTGTTGGGTGCCTCTTCAATCCAGTTCTAACCCTGACCAAGTGTGCAGGCAGAACCAAAGTTGAAGGTATAGAAAACCCAGAAAAGGAATTCCAACTACATAAAACAAGGTGGGCAAGTGACAGCAGCCGTACTCCAGGCAATGATACAGTGACAAGAAGGCTTAGGGAAGCCTGAAGTAACAGCCCCACCAGTGCAAGAGAAACCATTAGCTCCTTTCCTCACTTGAGAGCAAGTGCATTACTTATCTGGCCCCTTTGACGCTAATCTTAACATTTCATTTTGTGACACGAAAGCCCATCACTCCTGCATGAAAACCAGTCTGCAAGGAAGGGTTCTGGCAACCTTGGAAGTGATCTCTGATAAAGTAGCAGTCATCTGCCTGGGGGTCAGCCTGGGGGCTTGCTGTCAGGAATGTGCATCTGTAGGCACTTTCAAATCCATCCTGAGCAGCAGCTCTTGGGTGTGATGGAAAAAATGTTCTCTGTGTTCAACACTTTCCTGGGACCTAATGCCTGCCACAGCCCCCAGGACTGGTCCTCGGTAGATTAGTCCTCCAGGTGGATTGCAGCAGAGCTGGGGAACCTGTTGCACCTGAGGGGCAGCCAGTTTGTTAGGTCCCTATATGCAAGGGGCAGTCCTCGACTTCACCAATCTCATTGTACATCTCCTCTCCTTTTCTGCGAGCAGCGGCCCCACAAACACCCTGCTGCACCACAGCGCCTGCGCTGGTCCTCAGGGCAGCTGGGCTGCGGTCGCCAGACCCGAGCCAAGAAGGCAGCAGACCAGACAGAGGCTAATATTCCTCTTTGCAGAGGTTCAGTAGGTCACTGCTTCATCCTGTGAGCAACTCCAAATATCAGGGCAGTGAGAGAATTGTTTATATTGGCTACTTGTGTGAATGCTTAAAAAAAAAAAGAAAAGAAAAAAAAGAGGGTATTATGGGACTTCTGTTCTTTAATTCCAAAAAGAAATCAAACATGTCTAGACTGTTGCATGCATGTGGCTTTCTTCCAGGCTTCTCCCACCTGGAGCAATAACCAGGCTGGAAATTCTCCACAAAAGAGTTTTCAACACCCATTTAAAAATGCTCTCACCCCATGCACACTCGCTGGTATCGACCAGCCAAATCCTATTAGGAGGCAACGTCAGATAGGGAAAAAGCCTCTGTAGTTTCCTCTCTCCCTTTCCACAGAGGGAGACTGAGGAACCGACCGGCTGAGGTACCTGGCCCATGGCCAGGGCAGGGGCAGCGCCGGGGGATGTGGCTGTCTGCCCTCCTGCGGGGAGGCTGTGGGAGCCACCACGCATACCCTTGGGGCACAAACTGCCCTCCTCCAGCCACAAGTCCATCCCCGGGGATTCTCCCCTGCCTCAGAACATGTGAAACAGAGCTGGAATTTAGGAGTGATTTTGTTTTGTTTTGTTATCTGGTGAACTTGAAATTGCTGCTGACAAGAGATGTCAGAGCTGGTTGTGGAGAAAGACATTTTCCCTTTAGCTAGGAAGCAGCCCAAGTTCAGACCACTCACATCCGCCCACCGAGGAGCCACAATGGCAGAGATGGGGGAGAACCAGCAGCCAAGGAACAGCAGCTTTGCCCTTGTAGCCCATCCAGCCTGTCCTCTTTGATAAGGCCAACAGCCAGGGAGGTAGGAGGGTTGTGGAAAACAATTAGTAGAAGGGAGTAGGGAATTACCATGCTGACTGAAGCCTGAGGTCTACATCTGGCAGCAGCCCCAGTGAGGTGGTTCAGAACCACCACATGGTCAAGCAGACATGAGACAGTCACGTACCTTGACTCAGTCTTGGCCTTTGGTGGGGTCTCCTGAACCTCATCAACACTGAAGCTCATGCTACCATGACCTGTGTTGTGTTCAATCTTCTTGCCAAGTTTAGCAGTCCCAGACTTTTCATTCTTTCCCCCCCATAGAAAGACAAATCCTTCTTAACCCAGCACTGTAGACATTTGTCCAGCAAAGGCTGAGGTGAGGCACCAAAGTACCTGCATAACCAGTTAGAGATGGGAATGACTGTAGGAGCTTGGAAGCCCCAGAGCCCCATTCCCTCCCTTTTCTTAGCAGATCTATAGAGCTACCTTTAACTGGTTTCCCTGCTGCATGTCCTCATTCACAAAGCCTCAATACTTTGCCATCACCATCATCACCCAGCCTCTCCAGAGCTGCCAGAGACATGGGTATAGGGTTTAGCCTCATGTGGAGAAGAGAGCCAGGGAGACAGGCAGTGACTTTCACACTCCTCGAGTCCAAAAAGTCCAGATCATGTAATTTTCTGGACACAATGCAAAAGACAAATATTTGAGAAAGGTTTTGAGAGATCTGCTCCCACAACGGTGAAGAGCTTCTGAATTCAAACAGCAAGTTTGGTCCCTGTTTGAAATATTGCTGGTGGAATTTTACTACGCAGCAGTGGGGTGTAAGTAGATCTAGATCATCAGACAGGAATCTTTCTAAAGCTACAAAACTTGAAATAAACAAAGAGGTGGGGTCAGACTGGGTCAGTTCCACAGGGCTGGGGACTACAGAAGAAGAGACCCCTGCTCAGGACAGGCGTGCTGAGCCAGACTGCTGACAGTATGTTCTGACTCCACGTGAAGCTGGGGTTAGTCTGCACTGACCCCATGAATAAGTCAGGAAACCCTAGTCCTGCACATAGACTTCACGGACCTGCTAGCACTTTTCACAAGCAATAAAGGTAGAGGAGATCTTTATTTGGTGTTTTTTGACTGCATCCACTGCAAGCAGGTGATGAGAAGGGGTTGCACCATGCCCAAGTTCTGTCCCCAGTGTCCACCTCCATAAGACAAGGGACACCCTTGCCTTGCTTCACCACAAACCCACTTTTAAAGTCCCCAAGGCTCAGCCCCTGGCCAGCAATGTTTTATTTCCCAAGACAGTCGGTGTGGTCCGATCTGAGTGCAGAGCCCTGCACCTCCCTGTTTGCCATGGCGGACGGCGCTGTGAGATGCCTATGCATGGGTCAGTGCCTGCTCGTACACCAATGCAGCTGTTGGGGGCAGGAGCCCTCATCCTGCCTGCTCAAGGGAGGGGGAGAGCATTGTCACTGCTCACCCAGAAGTGCGCACAGGCTGGTGTTGGTGCAACCATCCTTCTGTGGCCGCCTCTCAGCAGACCCCAGCCAGGCCCCTGTTATGGGGGGAGCCAGGAGCCATCATCCCCAGCTACCTGTGCCGGCAGTTGTCCAAGACCCACTGTGCTGCAGCTCCCTGCTATTCCGGGGTGCTGCCTGCCCCCAGGGCCAGCATGTCACTGAACACCCTGGGAGGCTGGCCAGGGCGGGAGGGAGGGATGGGAGCCCTTTCTACCCCATGGACCACTTGTACTTGAGTTTTCCTCCTCCTATGGCAGGGCCAGCTCCTGTACTGGGACAGAGGCCACCCCATTTTGGCAGTTACTGGGATCTCTGACACAGGAGGAAGACACAGACCGCAGATGGGCTGTGTGGGAGCAGACGTTTCCCATCTGGCAGAGCTGACAGCTCTTAGGCAGATGGATAACACTGTAGTTACACAGACACACTATGTCCAATCAGCTATTCATATATAATTCAAGATGTATGCAGTGACATGCTTTAAACCGTGTAGAAGAATCCAAGATACGTGCAAGATTACCAGCTTTGATGGGTTACCCAGCCCACTGCCTCGGTGGCATCCTTGTGGTCAGTACCAGGCATAACCCCTCATTGGTCCTCCACCACTGTGATTTTTCATGGCTGGGAACAACCTGGGCAGAACAAGACAAGGAGCAGGTAATTATCATCATCATCTAAAAATTATTTCTTTGGGGACCTGAGTAATTTGATCAGATACTTCCATCTTCTTCTGACTGCCCAGGGCCAAGCACATTGCTTTCTTCACCAGCAGGACATTGTCTGTTAATATTACATCAGTTATAAAAGGATGAATGAGTGATACCTATAATTTGATTCCATTTCCTGCATGGAAAAGAAATAATTAGATTTATTTAAGAAAAGAAGAACAACTGAGATATTATTCATCACAGAGCGCTCCACCGGGAAATGTTACAGAGCTAAGGAGAAAAAGCCAAGCCCCAGAGTCAGCTCTTTGAGTTAAAGTAATAAAATTTCTCTGGGAACATTCATAGATCTCTCACTAATGCTAATTCAGCCTCTTCCCCTGTTTATGCAACAATGAATTCTCTGACTGATTAAATCAGCTTCCCCATCACACTTTTCATGAGAAGGGAACTTAAATCAGTTTGGTTTGTTCAAGGTAGTCAAGTACAACCTTAAACAAAATCCAAGTTTTTGGATAAAAATCCTCAAGCTGCTACTTTTCAGAGATGAGCTGATAACAAGGTGTATAATAAACTTAGTGATCATCACCACGACTGTTTTGTAAATTAGTTTACTATGTCTCGAAGAGTAGGAATGCTACCGTGGAAGTATAACACACAACAGATTCCACAGTCAAAATATCTGTATACCCCCTGCTGTCTGTTGCCATGCAGAAGCAGCCCCCCCACGGGTTACTCTCCAGATGAGAGAGTAACCTGCGCTCATAGATTTGAAAACATCAGTTAAAGACTGGACTAACGAGATGGCGTGGCCTCAGTGCAGTGCTCTGAAGGGCCCCTTGGAGTCAGGATTCAATGATTATTGTCTCTTTCCCATCTCCTTGTCCGGTCATCACTGAGGATGGTGACACTCCTGTTCCTTCTGGCAGGGTGCATGCCCGGCAGAGCTCGTACTGCAGGACACGGGCTGAGCAGCACAAGGGTTGGGGGACAATAGGAAGGAACTGCAAAAGAGAAGCATCACAACCCATTTTAGCAAGAAAATGGGCTGAGAGGGATGTTTGTACATGAGGCAAACATGGCTTCCACTTTCACCTAAACAGCAGGTGACTGGGCCAGCCAGCCACAGTACCATAGGACTGGCTCACGTGGGCTTAACTTAGCTGCTGATAGATGCTCGAGTCCTCATTACCTGAAATGACATTTGAAATGCTTTTTCAGGAGTTCCTCTCTCTGCTTGCCTCTCCGGTACATCAGGCAGGTGCAGGTTCACCTCCACAGAGCATTATGCATCGCACCATTAACTTCCAGCAGGAAATTGGGCTGTTTAATAAAAGATTTACAGGGATGAACATCTGTACTGCTAATGTCTCCATGGTACAGCTGCAGAAGATGCAGAAGACTCAGCATCAAGCAGCCGCCCAGCCACAGCTTGTTTCTCTTTGGGAGAAACCCCCAGGTTTGACTTGTGCTGCAGCAGCCAAGACGATCAATGGTACAGCAATTAAACGCACAAATTGTTGAAACTGCTTGGAATCTCATCTCATTTGATTTTCCTAAAGGATGTTAGGAAACGGTAACATTGAGTTGCCTGTTTTATACCCCTCAGCCATACCAATTCCTGCTTTTCTGGCTGTCCTGCCCACACTTGACTTCCCCAGATGTGTTTCCCTTTCCCATGCTTACTCCAGCCATGACATGAGATCCACATTTTGTGTCTCCTCTTACTTGCCAGGTTCCTGCACCAGCTCATCCCCAGTCATGCACTGCTTCGGTAAGCAGAGGAGATACCTGTGGCCTGTCCACATGATCAGGCAGGCACACCTTTTCCCAAAAAGTTGGAAGATAGGGTGAAACGAGGTGGAACATTCCCATAACCAGGTTCCAGCAGCCAGGGTGTCTCGGGCCTCGCACCTTTCCTCTTCGAGAAGCCTGTTAAGAAGCCAGCACAAGCAGTAGGGGAGTGTGAAGAGAAAAAGCCTTGTGATTTACCTTTTGTTTAACAGCCATTCTTTTTTTCAAGAAACAGGCTCAGGTTTGGCCTAAACAAGCATCTATTTGGTCCCTCATAACAAGCAATATTCAGGTTCTGTGGCATCAAAGATGCTTTCCTTTGCCAGCATCAGCCCTGTTTTCCCTTCATCGGTCCTGCCCAACCCACCAAGAGGCTTCTTTGATTTGTGCTGCCTCAAGAATCACTGTTGTGTTGTATAAATCAGCTATTTAATCTTCCACAGGCCAAGCCTACCAAATCCCAGATCCTTTTATCACATCTAGGACGTAAAAGGACCTGCACCCTGCAAGGTAGTTTCAAAGGGCAGTGGTAAAGCTTTTCATGTGCCTTGGTTTAGTGTGTCAGGACGGCTCTGCTCTGGTCACTGTAAGCAGGCAGCAGCATTGGGGTTTAGCCTGTGCTGCCACAGCAAGCGTGTTTAAACAGGGTGCATGTGCTTGTGTAAACCCATAGCTATACATTTTCATAGGATATAAACATATACAGGCAAATGAAAACAACTCGAGTCAGTTGAATATGTAAAACATTTTTTCCACTTTTGCCTTCTCTCTGGAGGGCTGAAGCCTGTGCTGCGTTCAGTTCCCTCACATTAGGCACAGTCCCCAGGGGCCTCAGGAATGCTGCCACCCTCAGCACAATGCCTCAAGCATGGTCAGTCCCCCCCCCCCTCCTCTCCACATCTAGCCATCCGAAACCCAGCCTGGCCGGGAGGGGAGGGCAACGGTTGGGGGAGCCACCTGGAGCAGCCTTGTGAGGAGGTATCATGGGATCTACGTGTGGTGGTGGCCATCGTTTGAGGGTCAGGACTAACAAGACCAAACCTTTGCAAGCCTAAGCCTGGCTGCTGATGGCTCCTCCGGGGCATTCACCTCTGGTTCACTGCCTCAGTGCTGTTTTCTAGGGTGATGCTCTTGGGGTGTTAAACCTCCACGTCAAAGTGCTATACAGGGACATCCAAGTCTTTTGCTCAGTTCTCATAGAGACCCACTGGCTGCTGAGATGGTCTGGGCTGCCCCACGCAATATGGCCTGATCCAGGGTGGGCTGCTAGGCATGACAGGCTGCAGACATCTGTCCTCACTACTTACCTGTCCTGCTTGTAATACGGGCTGGGCAAGATGCTTGCATGTGCTGCCCAATTATTAACAAAGATATCAATAACGGTATCTGTAATAAAGATATCAGAACCCATTTCAGGCCCTGCTGCCCACTGAAAGTGTCTCTGCTGATTCCCTGCTTGGGGTTAACGTTGGAAATCTATCCCTGAGCCAATGCTGAACACACTGTAGATGTGCAGTTCCAGTTTAATACACAATGCTTGGACCTTTCAGCACTGAAAGCGTCTCTCCAGGAGCCCAAACATTATTGCAATTCTACATTGATCAGCTGAACTTGAAGTCGCATAAAATATGCTTAGCTCAACACACTCTATTTTCTATGCCATTCCCTATCAGTTTGCACTGTTAATTAGCCATGATGATATTTTCTTGCTTCTTTTGTAGCCCTTGTCCCATATCAAGCCTTCCATCGTTCTGCTGGTGCTGAAAGCAAGCCGATGGGACTGGAATTAGGTCATCTCGTTTCCACGGCTGCTTCCCAGTCCCCCAGAGCTCCAAGGCTTATTAATAACCCCCCTCCAGTGTATTAGCAGCTCAAAGACCTCTCCGTGTGGTTAACTGAAAACTCCTGAGAGCAAATTATCCACTCCTGGTGGTTTGAAGATACCCACCAAGAGCAGCAGCTGCTTACTGGCTTTCCTGCGGCGGGGACATCTCACCTCAGGATCCCGCACACCCGCTGAGCACTGCTGCCCACGCTGGGCTACTGCAGACAACCTGCACTCCCAGCTAATCCTGGGCAAACAACAGGTTCCTTCTGACCTGGGTTTAACTGAACACTCCTTCTTGCCCTTTATTCATTTTTTTTCCTTAAGACATTTGTTTCCCTTATTACTTGCCCATATTTCCTCTTTTCTAATTCATATTTATGAACTTCCCCTTTCCACTGTTTGCCAATTATAAATATATATATTTTACTACTGAACTTACTGCACCTGAACCCGAGCTCCTCTGCAAACCACCAGTACCCAGATCTCTTGGTGTGGCTTTCGGACCTCCTAGGAAAATGTCCTAAAACTGTTTTAACTCAGAGCTGAGGGGAAAGAAGCCACAGGTAGGTTACCTACTGCTACCGACAGCAGTGGGATGGGGTTTTCACATCCTGAAACAAAAAGCAAGAGTGTCATATCAAGTGGTATCAATGAGGGAGGGAAATGGAGTCCTAGTGACTCCCCTTCCCTCCCCACTAAATCACTCCTCAGTGGGGCAACAGCCCACTTCCCACCGATGATGGAGGCAGAGCACCCCCCTTCCAGCCTGGCTCCCACCAAACACTCCTGCTGCTTCTTCTGGGGTTTCCCTTGTGAGGGAACGAACACGCTAACCCAGGATAAACCCACTGCCTTTCACCAGCTTTGGAAGTTGAACCAGTTCCCACGGGAAGCCCAGAAGTGCAGGACTGAGAACCTCCATCCCAGAGAAGAGGATTCCCTTTTGCAGCAGTTTCATGCCAGCATATCTCAGCTGCTCATGAAACCATCAGCCTCCTCCTCACTCCGAGTTTGCAGCTTAAATGTTTTTTTTCCCCAGCTGTACACAGATGAAGTCCTTTCTTTTAGGCAGTATAATTGTATAGCACGATCAGCTGAGGATTTAATTTGATTTAAACTTCACAAATGCAATCAGCTAAGCAATACACTCACTTTAAGTTCTGTAATAATTTTCATCTGGCAAGAGTAAGACTAAAGTAGACTTGCCCTTGGGCTGGAAGCAAACACTGACTTTGGAAACTACAGGAGAAAACTGTGGAAACATCAAAGGTATTTCAGGCCTGGCAGCAGGAGACCTCAAAATGTGTCACTCAGACTGAAATCTTCCAATGTTTGTGCAGGTTTTTAACTTAAGAGCATAGTGAAGTGATTAATGAGCCATTACTCCTGCTGTCTGCTGTAATTTGTGTGTTTCTAGCAGCGTGATCTACTGTCCCAACATGTTCATTAACTGCTGCTGTTGAGCCACAAAAGAGCTGTATCTTTTGCATCTATATCATTAGTGGGGGGAATGAGAAAATGTGCCCTTCCTAGCCAAATACATGGGAGATGAAAGGTGAAGAGCCCTTGTGTCGGGCGACAAACTGGAAAAGTTTTGACTTTAAAAGTATGCGTAAGTAAATAAAAATCTCCATCTAAGGCTGTAAATTGCTTCCACTGTTGCTCAGACAGATTATCCTAGTCGGTCAGCCATTTAGGAATTCAAAACATTGCTACAGACTTTCCCAGCTTAAAAATAAGTCTTCCACATCATCAGAAACATGTATGAGCTAAAAAAAGCTTCTTTGTGGAAAGTCTAGAGATTTGCCCCATAGGACATACTGAGTCAATTCTCAGTTCTCATGCTGAGAACTTCCATTAAAAGGAAGGACAGGCTGCTGCTGCTGTCGTCCCTGTGTGCAGGTCAGTGCATTGCATGGCAGTCAGCACATGAAAAGCAAACCTTGGGAATCCTGAGAGTTTAGAAAGGGCTTATAAAGAGCTCAGAGCATGTACTTCCCTTCATTCCAAGCCTGTTAAAGCCTAGAGCATCTTTCCTTTCTCTGCCTCCAAAGCTTAGTAGACTTCTCTCACGTTTTGGAGAAAACTGCACTCAAGGTTATAATCCAAGCCAGGAAATGCCAGATCTGGCCATAATATACTGGAAATGTCACTGAAGCAAAGCGCATTGCCACATGCTGAACTGGGAACAGTTTCGGTTTTGCTTTCTAAGCATCCAACACTGCAAGTCTTTCTAGATCCTAGGTGGGAAGAAAAAGGTACAGGGCTCCTTGAGGAGATGTAGAAACCTCAGGAAGGAGAAGAGCGAGTTAGAGAAGGCTCTTGCCTTGGTGTTATCTGTCCTTCCTGGGAGGATGCATTAGTTTTCTTTCCTCGACAGGCTGCATGAAGATGACACTGAAATGAAGCCCCACAACTTATTTCCAAGGTCCAAAGGCAAATATTAACTAAAAATGAAGTGCTTTGTTCCAGGGATTTTTCTTCAGCAAGTCCCAGGTGATATAAAGCTAAACCAGACCGCTGCACAACAAAAGAGACAGAATCAGCCAGTCAAAATCAGGGATGACCTTGCTGCTAACAACCATCCGTTTGGTTCCCTGCGGCCGCAGAGCGAAGAAGTGATCCCTGCTGGGTGACACACTCGGGGTTGGCCCGTTCGTGGTGCGCTGTGAGGCACAGCTGTGGCTTCTTGGCTGCTACAGATTGATGATCTTTAGTTGTCCAAGCTCAAGTGTGATAAGTCACTTCTGTTAACACAGTGGTTAGGCTTTTAGGAGCCAGATTTAGAACCAGGGGATGAACTTTTATTCAGAACCTAACTGGTATTTAAGGCTTGGAGGTTGTTTTGTTTCCTTGTTTTTAAACACATTTCAACTCCTTTCCCCTTCCCTGACAGAATTCGGTTCTGAAGCTCATGCTGTTTCTGCTGTACATCCACATTTTAAAGAGTTCAAAATATATCTCATGAATATTCAACCTTAAATGCTGAGCTGAAGCCAAAGCTCTTTGAAAACAAGCATCAGGCTTTCCTTGAAGCAAGTTTTGTTTCAGAGAAGCAGAACTTCACTCCTTTAGTCTTTGTTCTGGAAGCAGGACACTTGTACCCAAGGCTTTCTCAAAGACCGTGTGGTTTGATCATTTTGAAGTTACAAGAATGCAAACCCTGTAAGTACGTAGGAGCTGGTGGTTTCAGCTGTTAATGCTGCTATAAACAGCCATGGTTTGTGAAGTAAAATGCTGCAGACCACTGGCTCACAGTAATGCGGTCCCAGAGGCAGATTCTATCTAGAAACCAGCAACTCCCATAGCATCTGATCACAAAGGTGCTACGTGTATAGGCAGAGACATCATCTGGCCATGAAGGACCTGGTCCCCCATGAAAAGTTCAAATTCAGGCATGTTTTTGCCTATTTACAGGAGCATACAAAATGTTTTTACACATTCACACCACTTCCAAACAGCCAGTGTGCAAATGTCTGCTTCAGCAAAGGGGCAACTCTGGCTCTAAATGCAGCAACAATACGAACCCACACCTGTGCAACAGCCCCAGCACTGCCTCGGTGTTGGCCAATACTCAAGACTAGAACTGAACAGAAAAATATTTGTGAGACAGAAAAGCTGAGCCTGCCAGCCATACCCCAGAACAAACAGTTCACTGGCGTGGGCGCTCGTGTAGGGAGTTGGTATTACATGTTTACAGGAAAATAATTAAAAAAAAAAATAAATCATACACACTCTGCCGGATTGGAAAGGACAATTCTCACATGTTCAAGACAAATGGGATGCATACAAGGCTGGGTCAGCATCTTCCTCTTGCTTTCTGGACCAAAGATCACACGAGGTAGAGAAGGGAGAACGAATCCTCCAGTGTTTCTTAGCAAACTATACTCAAACAGAGAGGGGCTCAAGGCGCTGCTCCAGTATCTATGGAACCTTTTCCATTTTCATTTTCCTTTGCATTTCAGACAAAAGAACAAAGCCCACTCCTGAATAATGCAATATGCTGCTTAGGACCCTCAAGTGAAAGGCAGGAGGTCCAAGTTCAAGTCCTTGACTTGAATCAGGCAGAGTACAAACACCAAATTCAGATTGCCTATTTCCTGTGACATTGCAACACATCGACATCTCTTTGAGATTTCACTGTTATTGACCTGCACAACAACTGAAGAAAACTTTGGCAAACCTAGCACCTGCCATAACCAGTGGGGGGTTTTTTGCCCCTAAAGAACTGCCATTTTCTCAGTAGGTGTTTGAAACAGAGTCCTTGTTCATACTGGTACAGCATTAGCTGGGCTAACTAGTGCACCCCGACAGAGGTGCAGGAGTGCACTGATGTGTTCTATAAATTACGTATGTGCTAGAATTAGATTAAAGAATTCCTGAAGACCTATGTGCATACGCACATTGTAATTCAGTTGTTGCAGCTATGTGCATTACTCTGTTGCTCCCCAGACCCTGCAGCAGAGCACTGAGCTTCCCAGGTTTGGCAAATACATTTGGAGAATCCCAGTGGGTGAAAATGAGAGAAAGTATCAGGTGTAAAGGGTACCTCTCTACATACTACTGCCTGCAAAAAGAGATGAAAGCTCACTAACATGGGGCGTTTTAACTTGATGAAGAAATAAAAACCCTGTCTTGCTCTTGTCCACAAACAGCAAAAGAAATTATAACTGCAAATTAAAGCATCCCAGAACCGCAGTAATATCAAGCCACATCTGCTTCT
Organism: Aegotheles bennettii; assembly: GCA_013398125.1. NCBI lineage: Eukaryota > Metazoa > Chordata > Aves > Caprimulgiformes > Aegothelidae > Aegotheles > Aegotheles bennettii. The sequence continues at coordinate 303,989 of VZRW01003339.1, read as the reverse complement.
GATGACTGCAGTGAGCAAGAGACCTCTATCTGTTCACCAGGATGTGACAATGCAGGACAGTACAAGACCTCAGAAGTAGACCTAACTACATTTATTTCCTTGGAATTTCATTTCAGAAAGAGTGATTTTTCAGCTACCAAGTGACGTGGCTTATGAACAGAGATTAGGACCAGGTTTCAATCACTAAGAGAGTGGTTGTTATTACACATACGGAAAAAAAATCCACTGCAATTTTTGAGAAGAAAAGATTCTGAAGTAAGCTGTCCTTCTCAGTTATTACTCCAGCTGAGACAGGCTGGATTTCAGAACATACTGCAATTGACTGGTACATCTGTAGTGACAACCCTGTGCTCTTCCCTTCTCAAGGCAGCTGTACCTTTCTGCACGTGCTTTGCTGGCGAGAAAGAGCCACTCCTCAACAGCAAAGTATGATCTTCATTGAGCTAGGCACCTTAGAGAAGACTTGCCAGCTTTGGTAAAAGGATCACTTGAGAGCTGGAAAAACCCCAGTAGGACTTTGGGTGATAGATCTCATCCTCTTGCGTCTCTGAAAGCAGTTAATTCCAGTCCAGAAAAGCCTCATGCTTGCCTGCTTCAGAGGAAAAGCCAACTTTGTCTCTCTCAGTTATGATGCCAAACAGGTTGTCATTAGTGCTTTAAACAAAGAAAGCTGAAATAAGCAAATGTGTAGCTTGTGAGTTTACAGAAATATCAAAAAGGATTTAAAGATCAAACTTTCTCTGCCCAAAGTGCTATGAAGGGAGATAAGGGAGAGTTTTTCTTTCCCACTGATAAGGTTTTCTGGAGATGAACTGTACAACCTGGCCTAGCAAAGTTCCTGCTGTAACAAGTTGCATGGTAAGTAAATAGTGGCTAACTAAGAAGGTAGTTCAATATTTACACAACCTTTTCATTACTAAGTACATGGCACAGATTATGAGAAAAAGTGAAATCTCTTCAGATAAAGTTGTAAGATTTTCCACTGAACAGTTTACTCCCTCTGCCCAGAAACAAAGTGACAAGCTCAAACGTACAGCAGCACTCAGATGCAGCCCCAGACTCGGCCGGCACACAGCACGGTGAGCAACCCAGCGTAGGGGGGGGAGTGAGCAGATGCATGGGATCAACTACAAAGCAAAAGCAACCTACAAAGAGCAGCTCTTCTCATTGCTGGCTACCTGCAGCAGACATGCTGCTGCTTGCTTGCCTTTTTCTTTTTTTTGTGTGTCTTTTCCAGATAATGTAGCTGCCTTGTCCTGATAACATTTATTTATGTGAGAAGGTGAACCTAATGATTTGGAAGCTACAGCGTTTGTGCACAGTGAAATATCCTGGAAACAAAAGGTTAAGATTGCAGCCCACCTTCCTCCTCCTGTGTGACAGAAGCTAGAAATAACAAGCATGCAAACAGCACAGGAGGCTGTGTTTGGGAAACCACAGCAAACCTTTGTGCCCAGAGCCTGCAGAGGAGTGTTAACACCAAACCCAGGAGCTTTTATTCTGGTTTTGAAAACAAACAAAAGAACCAGAAAATGAGACCATAAGGCATTTGAGCAAACACTGAGAAAAGATGACCAAGTCAAAGGAGAGTGGAGATTCTCATTCACCAGCATTCTTCAGAGGAGTGCAGAAGAAGTGACAGTTAAGAAAATGTTTCCAATGTAAAGAACTTTAAAAAAATGAAACAAAAAAGTAGTTTTGACTCAGCATCCTCAAGATATTGGCTAAAAACCAGAATTTACAATAGTGTTTATACAACCAAGAACACTCCTATAGTGATCCTGACTGCAGTGATCTAAAATATAACCAGTACAGAACATTTTTTTCAATAAGGTAACAATGCATCGCTTGTTCTTATCACCACTTCCACTCATGTTTGAAAACATCCCTTTCCCTTTTAGCCATCTTACATGCTTAAATACTACATCATATGTTATTCCAAGTTTTCACTCAGCAAAGCTGACCAAGTGTGGGTAAAGCAGTCTGTGGCACACAGTAGTTGGTAAGAACATTTTTCAGCTTGTGTCTTCACTCTCCCTCCCATACCTTTCCCCCCCAGCACCCCTTCTGAAGCGCTCCTTTATTTCATCATGTTTTAACAGGGCACCTTGCTTCCTTCCCCAGGTACCAGGTACCTGTGCATACGAGGTATTTATTCTGAGGTAAGTGCTCTACAGCACTGTACTGCTAGAGTCATATCGAAAGCAAAAATCGCCTGTTCCTTAAAATAGTTCAGCCCTTCCTCAGCACTGTGAGAGCCTGTGACAATTATTGGGGTCAAAAGAAGCTTCTTTTCCTCTTGTCAGCACTGCAAGGCACAAACATAGTTTTCATGACCTTTACAGGTGGTTTATTTTCCCTTCACACATTGACTCCTCTTACCTTGTTACTAGGGAAGCAAGTGCAATTCTGCCAATTCCAACGTGCCAGAACTGAAAGGACTCACTAGGTACTCCATTAAAAACAGAGCCCAGGCAAGCAAGGACTTCGTTGACCTGAACAGTGCACTAGCCCAGGGCAGCCAGCAGTCAAGAGCTGCGCTCTTGCTCAAATTCTGATCCCCAGATTCAGAGCCCCAGCATCCTCACCCATGGGGACGCCTCCCTGAAGCTCCCCCATACACACACAACTGTTGAATCCATCTGCCCACCTGCAGTTCTAAATATTTGCAGCACAGTGGTGGAAACCCAACCCTGCTCTCCAGTGCTAACCTGTTTTCAGATTTGGGCTAAAAAAACTGCTAAAAAAACAGTTTTCAGACCTTACCAAGTGGTGATGTTAACATGCATTGGTTACATTGTCCATGCTCCTGATATTTTCTCTTTGGCCCACTGCCTCTCAAAAGTAAGCACGTGGGGGAAAGGGAGGGCACAGTCAAGATACATCCCAACACTGAGAGCCATAGTATTAATAAATACATAAATAAATAATAATAATGAAGAATCTCTGTGTATTAAGCTCACAGGAAGGCATGTTTCAGTGCCTGATTTTTAATAGCCCTTGGTTAGAGTGAGGTCTGCAGCATAATACCTTCCTCTTACCAAACAATTACATTTTAGCATAATGATGACACTGTGTTATTCAGTTCTTTTCTTTTAAAAAGCCCACAAAATTGAATGTCACCATGGGAACAGTCTAGAGTTGATTTTGGATAAAGGGTCATTTCCTATAGCTTTTCTGTTGGCATGAAAATAACATCACTGATGTATCAGAAGCAAGAGCTTTATGAAACATCTCTAAAGATACCATTCAGTCCTGAAAATATCCTCCCTAATGGTTGTATTTCTTTAGTTTCTGAAGCAGAATAAAGGGCCCAGAAAGGTTTCTTCCCCGTTTTTCTTAACAAGAAACACATCCCAAGCTACCACCAGTGTGATCTAATTCAACCATTCTTCAGCCTGCAAAGTGTAATAAGTCTCAGTATGGAAAAATTCCTTCTCAGAAGAACAATTAAAACTTAAAGCAGTTATCCTGGTTGGCTGGCTGAACAAACGACACATGTTCACACAAGAATAATTCAGTCAACCGTCTTAATAAGGATTTACTTTAAACAGAACCTTGTATGGGTACACTAGACTCAATCTCATTAAGGAGTAAGTTGGATTTTTATACAGCATGAACCATTGGCAATCTAAAACAGACCCACTGAAGAATGGAATGGAGAATCAAACGCAGTGCTTCAGAACCAAGCTCTATGTGCCTTTAATACTTTCTTTTTCCTTTTCTTTTTTTTTTTTTGAAAGAGAGAGTGCACGCTATGACAGACATTTGCATTTATCATGTTTTTAACTTCTTTTCTAAGGATGAACTCTCTGAATCTGCATCTTCCAGTTCTGCTCTATGTCTTTTCAGTCCCCCGAGAGATTGAGTGCTCTCACTGCCCATAGGATGCAAGTCAGCAGTATCCTCTCTTGTGCTCACATTGTAGCTGTTGGAGTCCATTTCAGACAGGCAGCAGTCTTTGTGCAAGGTCACACTCATCTGTACAAGGTTGCCATTGTCAGCATTTGAGTGCACCTGTAGTCCTTGCATCACAGTCTCCTGCTCTCCAAAACTCTGTCCATTGTTGAAGCATGAAGGGCGAAGATGCAAGTGGCCGTTATTGTGGTTAACACAGGAGGTGTCGAGGCTCCTCTCCTCGCTGTCATCAGTCTGGTTTCTGGAGCAGTGACCTGACATGCTACAGATGGCAACAGAGGAGAACAGAGGGACCAGTGAGTGATGGCTTGATGCTGGTTGACAGTTCTGACTATTTTTCTGTTCCACAAGTCCTGCAGTCTGAATACATGGTTCTTCAGAACAATTATTTAGCCCTTTGCAGTTAGCTTTTCCATTGAGCTTTTTAGTCTCAAAAGAATGCTCTATACCTCCACTGCTAGTGTCTTCAGATGTGTTTTCTTGACCCACCATCCGCCGCTGATTGTCATATTCGTGAACTTGACCATTACTAGAATTTTCTATCAAGCCACATTCTTTTAAAGTTTCTTTGTTGTGGCTTTCAGTAGAAAGAGCTGAGGAACCTTGAGGAACCACTGAACTAAAGTTCCTAACATCTTCCTTATTTAGCGAGTGTGCTGTACTGTGCCTTCCACTAGTTCCTGGTTTCCCTTCATCGTTCTCCCCATCTTCTCTGGAGGACTCACCATCTTTACTAGCTGAATATGATATGTAAGAATAATGAAGCCATTTGTAAGCTTTGTAAATCTTTCTCTCCACTGATTCACTGTCTGAACAAGGAGAGGTCCTTTCTTTGAGAACTTCTTTGTTGGCTGAACTCCTTTCTGGCGAAGAAGCTGGAGAAGAAGATAGATCATCTACTTTGATCTGGGGGTAATCATAGATATCTTCACCTATGTAGGGGGTCACATTCTCCGTGTTGGTACTAGTCCTTTCCTCCTTTTGCACCTTCTGTCGACGCCTCAGTGCATTGCGTTGTCTCATAGATGTCCGTCGTTCATTCAGTTCCTCTTCATCTTCTGTACTGCTGCTGCTGCTGGAACTGCTGGATTCATTCTCCTCAGGACTTGGGGACCGTGGCCGTGGGAAAAGGTCTGTATCTAGCTCTGCCTCGCAGGTATTGTCATCAGAATCAGATTCATTGGAAAGGGCCAGGAGACGTTTATCCTGATACTTTCTCAGTGCAGAGAGCCTCTGCTGACGGGAAGCTGTGTCTTCTCTGGCTGAGGGGGATTCAGTTGATCTTAAGGCTCTTAAGTTATAGGCAGTTTCATCAGACACTTCAGCTACATGTGGTGGGGAGTGATGCAAAGAGGCAGAGGACTCTGACTCACTGTAAGCAGAACGTTCACTTACTCCTGCATGAAGCTGGAGGATTGTGCTCTCACTGAGGTCACTATCCGAGTCAGAACTCCAGCCCTCGATCTCCCGGCGCACCAAGGAGTCAAAAAAGGCCATCATCCGTGGATCTTCTTGGACTGACTGGTTGGCATAGTCATGGGACAAACCACTACCACTGTTCAACACAAGACTGATGTATTCTTCATGAGTGTAGAGGCAACGTGAATCATCCTCAATCCTACCATCCAGATCTCCTGTGCAATCAGGCTGTTTGTAAGGACTCCAGATCTGTAACAGAAAATACAAAAAATATGCATGTCTTTGAATTAATAAACTATTATGAGCATTTGAAATAGAACAGTAGCACAAATACCCAGAACAATTGCAAGTTGCAGATTGTTTTTATTAATTTTTACCAGTCAGACCCATAGTTACTGGTACTCCAGAGATGTGGGGGTTTTTTATTTCCTTTTACAAATGTGTTTTTCTTGCATCTACTTCACTCATCCAGAATTCAAAAGCTCTTGCACTGCAGATTATCCATAATTTCAATATTTCAGCGTGTAATAACTTCTCCCAAATTGCAGGGCTCTATTTTTATGCAATAGGGGATGCTTACTCACTAATGGTAAGAATAGTTTGTTGCCTACAATACAGTCTTAGCACTAATGAAGGCACTTGTTTCCCAGGAAACTAGAGTTGCTTGTGTCAGTGATGTAGAGTAACATTTCATCCAGCTGCACAGTCAGTCACATCTGATCAGCAAGCAGGGAGCTGAATGTATGGAGGTGAAAAGCAGGCCTTTAGGGAACAGTAGTGAATGAAAGAAAGCATCAGACATCCTCTCAAAACACAACAGCAGTTTTAGTTAGTGGGGAAAGGTGAAGGAGAAGTATTTTACTGAAAGCTACTTTTCAAGCGGAGAGAGGTACACTGCAAGGTGTAAGGATTTAATCAATAGCAAGAGCCTTGACTGTGATGTCCGTCTAGCTTTCCCTCGGTTTTCCTGATGTGGAGGGGAGAAGAGTAAAAAAAAACCCAACAAAAACCACCAAAAAAACAAACCCCAAATAAAATCCACCCTAAAGAAGATCCACCAATACCCCTCAGAAACCGGTAATCCATAGCAAACATAATAGTTGGATCTCCTCAACTTTCTCAGTTCTGCTCACAGATTTGGGGGCAATATGATTAAGGCACTCATTGGACAACCCCTATCACTTTTATTCTAGATCGCTGCTTAACGTGATGCACCACACTTACTGTTAGCAGAGCTAGTATGTAGCGTGTCCATAACACTGCCTTAATGTTCTACTTATAAAATACCTGACTTCAGTCACGCTTTGGTTTTACTGTGCTAATAAGCTCAGGGAAAAAAATTCTATACCAGCTGTCTATACCAGGTTGGCTTTTGGGCATAGACTTTTGCAAAAACATCCAACCCTTTTCGCAATAGAAATTAGATAGGTTCTGTTCCAATTAGACAAAAATGCTAACAAAAAGAGTGTTTTGCCTGTGTAAATGGGATAATCAGCACTCATCTCACAGATGCATAGTTAACACATGCAGCATGATCTGATACTACCATGACGAGCACTATAAAAAAGTCCAAGAGAATGCCAGTAATTCTGTATTCGCAGAGATTTTTCCACAGTGTACAGTAAGACCTTACACCCTTAATATTGGAAGTAAAACAAAATAAATTCTTACTGAAAGTGAAACAAAATAAATTAATTATTATTACTTGTTCAGCACAGCCAAATTTAAGATGTACAGGTAACCTTTATTCTAGATTCTCCCAGACTTGAATGGCTTGACTTTGCATTCTCTGTAATTTATGGTTAACAGAGCTTCCATATACGACCTGGCTATGCAGATAAAAGAGACACTATTCCAAAACTGCAATGGGCTGCAGATACACCTTTTTCTGTAGGGCAATCATTAAGCTGCCGTTCAAAGCAAAGGCAAAGGAATTTAACATTGCATTACATTAGCCTATTCCTAGGAACATCTCAATATCAAGGTATGTTTGCTATTTGTACTTAATTTCTATTTTATTATTTACATTACTTAAGCAAATTCTTTTGCAGTACAGTTCATTAATATAATACTTGAAACCAGAATGAAGACAGTCTCCATTGCTTGGTTCAAGCACTGCACTTCCTAGACATATAGCTCAAGGACAAGCATCAGGTTTGGATAAAGATAACAAAACCCAGCCTAAGTCCACCATGTATAGACTTCCATCAATCACTCTTAACCTTTTTGAATTATTCAAGGGAACACAAAGAATCTCTTTTCATTCTCTCATTATTTCCCATGCTCCATTCCTAAAGACAAGGTAGGAAAGAGTCTTCTCTCAGTGGATATATGAGCGAGACAGCTGATTTGGGGATACACCAAGTTTTTGAATAAAAAAAATAAATCTACTTGCTCAAAGGACTATTCTGAATTGTTGCCTTCTTGATGATTTACCTAGCACATGTTCAGTACCTTCTCTCACAATTTATCAGCTCTTTTCCCCTCTTTCTCCCACTACTGAGCATTTCAGCTAGATATTTTGTATTTAAGAAGAATATACCTTCTTCTAAATACTTCATCCTGTATACCTGGACAAGCAGGCTGGCATGTCCCTTCCTCAAATAGCTTAGCACTGTTAGAGTGATCACTAGGTATAATAAAACTTCTTTTTTAAGCAAGAGAATTAGAAAACTCTTAGATTAGGTATTGTCCTGGTTTGAGCCAGGAAAGAACCAATTTTCTTTTGGTAATTTTACTTTTCAGTTAAGTCTCTTCTAAGGAACTGCACTTGCTGAAATGAACAGCCTGTTTTTCAGTCAATGTCTGCCTCCAGGACTGATAATGCTCAATGTTTATAGTTATTGATGGAGAATAGTGCGCAGAACCAGGGCCACTGTTTGGTTCTGCTGAACATCTTACGCTCTGGAAACAAATGGGAGCAAAGGGGTCACACCTGCAATCCTTCTGCAGGGAGGAGTGGACCGGAGAAGTGACCCAAAATTGACCAAAGTATTCCATCTCATATGCGTCACACTCGGTATAAATCTGAGGGATCACGAGGGTCAAGCTCTCTTAGGCTATGGCCAGCATCCTGCCCTCGATCCCAATCCACGTGTTCCTGACTCCATACATTCCTGCCTCCAGTTCCCATCTGCCGCTGACTCCAGGAGTCCCATTTGGGACTTTCCCAGGGCCACCCTGCAGCCTCAGGGGTGATGTGAACGTTACTGGGGGGCAATACTGGTTTTGTATATATTTGTATATATTTCATTATTTTCTTTTTCATCATTACTGTTTCATTAAAGCTGTGTAGTTTAGTTTCCAACCCATAAGTTTCTCTTATTCTCTCTCCTTTCCCTTTCTGGGGAAGGAGGTGGGTAATCGAGCATCTGTCATTTGTTTAATTTCTGGCCTAGCATTAAACCGTGATAGGTATGAACCAATATAAATGGAGGAGAGGTAGTCTGCTTTGAAGTCACTCTGGGAAAGGTCTGTTTTATAACGAAAAGTCATCTAAAAAGGTATGTGAAGTGTGCACAGAGAAATTCCACACCCTTGTTAGTGCTACCAGATCTTTCTGCTCACTCTGTAAGCATCAGAGAAAATACAGCAACGTTAAATATTGAAAAGATGGCTACACAGTCCATAGTGAGGCTTTTCCCTTCCAAGGCAAATTTGTTCAGAGAGAAGGAGTAAATAATAAAGTCAAATGAATTCAGGAGAATCTTGAGATTGATATCCCTACTTTTTTATACATTTTGCCATGAGGGAGTGTGAGGGCCTGCTAGAGTCCCAGAAAGAAACGAGATTAAGAATCGACCCTTGGCAGAATCGGGAAGTCTTTAAACTGTCAGCAATTGGCCCAGTGTTCTCTGTGGCATCTGAAATGGGCTTCTTTGTAAACAGAATGCCTTTGCCTCTTTTTCATCCTCTGACTGATGCCATGTTGAGGAAGAATGAGTAAATTGGAGAAAATAAGTTAGCAAATCATCCCACTGAAGCAACAATCTCTCGAGAAGTTGTTTCTCTGTCGGAGGATTAAGGAACTGAATATTACTCACTGATGCCCCGAGTATGGATATAAAAATAGCAACAATAACAGGAAAGGGGAGTACAGAACTGATTCTCTCCCTCAGCAGAGATGCTTCAGAGAGCATCTTTGAATTGCTTATATTCCATGGTGGCAAACCTCCAAATTTTAAAACAAAAAAGTAGTTATGCCCTTAGCGTGAGAATAATTAAAACCAGCTATATTAGATTATCTGATTAGGCAGAGGCAGCTAGCCACAATGACAGTAATCTGTCACCATAGCAACGTGGGCAAATAGACTTTGCTATCTTTGATATACTGATGATTTTCAAACAAATGGACCCTACAACAGTTGTGCTCAGAATCACAGTTACAAGCTATTCCATTTCCAATAAAAAACAGTATTTCTTTCTGAAAATCCTTACGTACTTTATTTGTTTTACCTTTTCTGGAACTGCCTTCTAACTGCATAATTCTCCATGGCCCTCCTTCTAAGCCCCACACATCAGAGGCCCCACAAATCTCATTTATTTATCCTGCAATGCAATTCAGTTTCCTGCCAGCACATCCCAATGTCTCACACACTTAACTGAGGAGAAAGTGGTATTTTTCTATTTTATATTGCTTTAGCCCTTGTGGCAAATTCTTGCTGCAAATGATAATTTTAGTTCACAGCTGTGCTGTTCCATACAATTTTACTGAGGTTCAGCTTTCTGAAATGGAGAGCAATGAACAATCTGGGCTGATGTGTCCAGCACACGTTGTCTGGAGTCAAGGCTTCTAGTATCCCTTATTAATGAGCTTGTTGAGTCTTTTTTTAGGTTTCTGAAACCTCCTCACTTGAATATTCACACACACCCCCTTCATCTTATCCATTATATTCTTAGTCCTACCAGAAATCAAACCCTAAATGACTGAGCTACTGAATTACATTCTTGCAGATGCTTTACAGCAGAATAACACTAAAGCAAAAAAAACCATAACCACAAAGGTCAAAACCTTCTTATGAATATTATTCAGTACAGCAGGGCTAGGCCTGAGATGAATTAGTATCTCATTTGCAATCAGAATTAAGATAGTAAGTGTGTTGGCAAAAGCACATGGAATTATTGAACAGTTTGTCTGTACCATGCCTTGATGCCAGTGCTATCAGTTCCTCACTTCTAGAGATATTCAATTTAGGCCAGCTAGTCTAAAAATTAAGGGCTCAGACAAACAACTACCTGCATCCACATTTTAATGTCATCACAGAGTTTCCACAATCAAGGGAAGGGAATACTAGCCAACCACAGTGAAATTATATCCTGTGATTTGATTCCAGGAAGGTTTTTAGAAGACATTTGAACGACAGTAAAAGGAAGGACAATTCTTAAGGAACTGATTAAAACAACCTAACAAAAACCAACAAAACAAGAAAACATAAAAAAACCTAACTACAATTTTTACTTATGTCTCTCTCTCTTGTCATCTCAACTTCTCCAGGCAAGCACATCAAGCATTTATATGGGGGAAAGAAAGATAGCCATTCAAGGGAAGGACTTGTGTTCCCAGGTGGTTTTAATGCAGTAAATGGCCCCTCGGAACTGCTGGTGTTGTTTTTCCTGTTTTGCCCTTCTGCTAGTGGCAGTTACTAGCCTCCAGCCTATCTGCAGAAGTAGTTGGAATAAAGAAGAAACCACCACTGTACGGTCACCCGCAAACTGCTGTTCACTAAGACAGTACCTTTAAAGACTGAAGTCATGCAGTCCAGATGAGATATAAGCCTTAGGACAACCTGATCCCCAAACAAGGCACATTACAAGCCGAGACAAAATGGCATACAACAAAAGGGTAAGAAGTTCTGGCCTGCTAATAAACTTAATACATTAAACACCTTTCCCTTAATTTGTTTGTAGCTTGCAATGTTTGGGGAATTCAGTTCCTTCAAAGCAGCTAAATGAGTTCCACTGCACATACTGTGACACAACAGGCGTTCTCTTCCAAGGAAGCATTCAAGCAGAGGTGTCTTTGAAAGAGTTACACAACCTGTGACTGGGTCCTTAATGGAACTAACCTTTTAATCGCTAGGCAAGAAAAAAAAAATCCCCACCAAAACCCTAGCAGAAGTGAACAAAAGCAACACAGGGGATGTTTATACCAATGCTAATCCAACAGTCTAAGCACACTCATGCAGGAAGGATTCATAGGGTGAAGGGTCAGCAGATCTAAAATCCAAAAGGGAGAATCCAGGCTGTGTGATTCAAGTTCCCAAAGCAAAAAAATCCTTCGGGCAAAACTGTAGTTAAACTCTGGCAGTTGGACCGCTTGGAAATTGAAAAATCAGTGACCTGCTAAGACTGTTCAATGCACTTTTGTTCAAAGCCTGTGTTTGATAGATTTGTGATCGAACCTGTCAGAGGGACATAGATGAAGAACAGAGTAGAAAAGCAAACTGAAGTACCAGTGGAAGATAGAAGAGAAGGAAAGCTGAACTACAATCAGAACCCAAATGCTGATGGTAGCTATAATGCAAGTAATGCAACTGGGCACTGGGCCATAGTCCCAGGGCCAGTTCTGGTCCATAAATTGCAGACCATTAAAACATTCCTCTGTGGGACGAGTTCATTCAGTCAACTTATAGCTGACTAAAGCATTTACTAATACTCAAAACAATCTCATTTATAGCCACATGCAGGCAAGACTTTTATGAATTCATTCAACAAACAGTTAGAAGCAGCATCAGTTCTCATTATCCTACTTCAAAATTAAATTGTTCTGGTTTCTTTCAACTTTTTGATAGACCTAAACTATAGTAAATTTCTATGTCAGCAGAATGCAAAGTGCATTAGTGTAGCATAATCCTTGACCTTCCCACCCTCAACTTCTGCTATTGGAAATGACAAAAAAGTTTCTGCCTTGCTCCCACGATATCGGCTGTCTTTCCTTAAGGAAAAAAAAAGTTTCAGAACCTAACAACATTTGTTACCTCTTTACATTCAACATAAAAAGACACAAACTTTCTAAAAATACTGTACATTGTTAGAGAATTCAGAAAAAACATATTGTGGAAGGTATTAAGTTTAGCCAGCAAATGACTTTACAAAAGAATAAGATGAGAAGACAGGATAGGTGTAGAAAGGAATGATGCTGAGCAGAACAAAGCATTTCTTCCTGAAATATTGAAAGAACACAATTTCTGATAATTAATCTTACCTTTATAATCTTTTCAACGCCAGAAGAACAGATCATGTAAGTGTGAGGATTAAATCGGACTTGGTTTACAATTGACCGATGACCTTTCAATACCATAAAAGCACCATTGACGACACTACCAATGCCACCTAGGGGAAAAACAAGCACACACTGAAATGAGTAATTAAATCTTCATACTGGTTTCATTCGTAATAATTTAAAGTCGTATTATATTTGACAATGCATTTCAGCCTTATTTTGCAATACTTCAAGGCCCGTATTGACTGCAGAATTCCAATTCTATGAGCAATGCCTTTATGAAAAGCCCCAAGTTTGATGAAATGCATCCTTCCTGCAAATTAGGACTTGGAGGCTAGCTTTCGTTCAACTATCTAAACAATGAAGGGTTTTGACCTAATATGACAAGTATGTGATTAAGAACAACATACATACTTAATGAAATCACCAGTGAAACCACAGTGCCCAAGGCACAACACTACTCACAGTTTGTAAACTTGAAGCAGAGACAAATAAGAAGTTTGACTTTTTAAATAGCTATACTCTTTTTGAAAAAAAAAATAATATTTTTTAAATCAGCAAATCATTACTGTCACAGCTGACTCTAGTCTGATGGGTAGGAATCTAAAGGAGGCAATCTTCAAGGCTACTAATCTGAGTAACTATACCACAGCTGGACTTAGTATAGCCTTCCCTAGACTGGGACCTATAACAACTCGTATTTCTGTGAATCAAACTTAAAGAGAAACCTGAAATAACACATCTGACCAGTGGGTTATATAATTTTTTTGTCACAAGGTAGGGCATTAGCTGCAGTGGAATGCTTTTGTGCTAATGGTAAGACTCAAAACAGAAGCCAGACACCTTTTCTGCTTGGTCATTGACTCTTACTAGGTCCACACATCAAAGCAAGAAACTGTCACAATTTTTTATACAGATTCACACAATCAAAACCATGAATTTATTAGAAAGCACACCTGTGTATCTGAATAAACAAGTGTCAATCAACATACTATGATTACATCTTCAGTGAAAGAAACAAAAGATGGGAAATAAGAACTGAAAACCACTTTAGAGAAAACAATCTTGTTATTTACAACTTCAAAGGTCATAAGCACACCTTACTGAAAGTTAAAATAATTTCATTAGCTTCTCTGCTACTTATAGTAGTCTCAACACTAAGCAAGTAAATTTCATGTTCTTGTTGAAGATATTTGCTATCCTCCTTTGTTCTCAATAGGAGCTCTTTCAGCTGAAACAGCTGCTGGTTTAACCCCTAAACCCAATGTTGAACGACTTGTCTTCTAAAACAGAGTTGGAGTACTCCTGCAAAACACATTTTTAAAGAAAAACTTGCATTAACTCTGAAGAGTACCAAGATAGAAGGATCAATAAAGAAATTAAAAGAAAAAGGCATGTCTGTATCACCTTCCATTTGTTAGGTCACACAAATGATAAAGAACTGCAGCTAGTGAGCTTGTGGTCAGCCCCTCTCCTCTCAGAAAAAGTACTCTATCCCTTCCACCCATTATAACTACACTCTGAAGGCCAGACTGATGTGTACATAGTGTACAAACCACAATGAGGATTCAGAAATAAGGAGTCACACAACCTCTGAAAATCCACAGACAGATCTTTTTACTGCTTCTGGAAAGTGTTATGTTTGCACAAACCAATTATTGAGACCAAGCTACAGTCCCATGGCACTTTAGGATAGAAGATAATGTGCCTAAAGAAGAGAAAAGAGATGGTGAGTAACTCCACAGACCAAAACACATGGCCTTTTTGAAGACTTCATATACAGAATGAAGGCTCATTTAAAATATAGTTTTCTTTTCAGGTTTTCTATCACTCCAGTTAACTTCTAAATATGTTCATCAAAAGTGCACCGAGACTGAGCTACCTGGAACGATTCTCTTATTTGGGTACACTTGTATTTTCTGTAAAGGTTCAGAGATAAGTTCTGCCTTCAACCACTGGAGCAAGATTTCACCAGTGTGAGCAGAGCTGACTGAGAAGTAAATGATTGGAAAGCAAGTTAATTAAATGCCAAACTGGGCTCTTTTGATTTGCTTTCCATTTTATGAGATTCCTTGTATCCTTTCATTCTGCTCACCCTGCTAGACATTCATGAACACATTTATGCCTGATGGCAAGTTGCCCTACTCCCAACAGCATTCCTTCCAGCCAAATCACAGTTGTCAATTCAATTGCATCTATCAAATCAACAGTAGTCCAGTTCCCAAAACACTTTTCTTGACCTAGCAGACAAATGATCCAGGACAGAGGGCCTCGGGAATTAAGAAACAATTTGCTTAGGAACTGTTTCCAAGTCTGTAAGTAATGCCTAAACCAAGTTTTAACTATCCATGGACTCTAGCTGCCCAAGTTCAGTACAAAACAATATGCCCTACAAAACACTTAGGAAAGAGTCAGCAGTTAGAGAGAAAATGAGCAAAGAAAGAATTATAATGGAGATGAAATACAAGTTTA
The DNA here is from genome assembly GCA_013398125.1 of Aegotheles bennettii. NCBI lineage: Eukaryota > Metazoa > Chordata > Aves > Caprimulgiformes > Aegothelidae > Aegotheles > Aegotheles bennettii. The sequence goes on along the minus strand of VZRW01003339.1, from coordinate 288,958 downwards.
GGACACCAATATCTCAGGCTGCATTTCCAACTCAGTCATTGGCCTTTTGTGGTACTGTCAGCAGTGTGAATTAACCTGTGGTTATTTTCCTAGTGGATCAGTGAAAACAGTTATTTAATGCCAGAATTGTCTTTTGGCATTACACTCTAAATGTTTATCAATACGCTAAGAGGACTGGATGAAATGTGCACAGCATGCCACATCTAGAAAACAGCTCTGCCTAGACTCCAGTCAAATTCAGACACTGTCTGAAGCCCAGGAAGCCAATCGCATCCTGGGCTGCATTAAAAGAAGCATGGCCAGCAGGTTGAGGGAGGCAATTCTCCCCCTTTACTCTGCTTTCGTGAGACCCCACCTGGAGTACTGTGTCCAGTTCTGCAGTCCTCAGAAAAAGAAAGATGTGGATATGCTAGAGCAGGTCCAGAAGAGGACCACAAAAATCATCAGGTGAAGGGAACATCTCTCCTATGAGGAAAGGCTGAAAGAGTTGTGGTTGTTCAGCCTGGAGTAATGAAGGCTCAGGGGAGACCTTATTGCATCCTTTCAATGAAGGGGAGCTCATAAGACAGACAGACATTTTATCAAGGCTTCTAGTGACAGGAGAAGGGGCAGTAGTTTCAAGCTGAAAGAGGATAGACTTAGATTAGATATTAAGAAGAAATCCTTTACTGTGAGGGTGGTGAGAGACTGGAACAGGTTGCCCAGAGAAGTTGTGAATGCTCCCTCCCATGGCAGGGGCATTGGACTAAATGATCTTTAAAGGTCCCTTCCAACCCAGACCATTCTGTGATTCTATGAAGGAACTCCAAAGCTTTCTGCTTGAATACTGAAGTCCCCCAAATTCCTTTTAAGCTTCTAACTGCAAAGTCAGAGAGAGCATAGTACTAGAGCATGCTTCACTCCTCTTGGAATGAAGGTGAACATCCCTATAAAACCCTTTAAAACAACTAACAGTCTAGTTACAGGAAAAGTCCTTTACAAGCAGATTACTGCAATCACAAATCTTTGTAGTCAGCTTCTTCCAGCAGTACCAGAAGTTTTAATCATTTAAACCAAAAAGTATCAGATTATTTCTGTTGTCAATAAAACTTTGTGTCAAATACAACAGACTGCCTCAGAAACTGATTTTTGGACAACCCCTTGCTTGATCCAAGACTACACGTAGTCTACCAACTCCTATGTGCTTAAGTGACATCTCTAAGGAAATACTTAATGCAGAGCCTTCTTCATCCTTATCCTGACAGTGGTCCTTTCATTTTACAGTAGCTCAGCAAGTTGGGATCATATTACTCGAGTATCTGCATGGCAGACATATGCCTGTGTCCAGACTTGTCTGGAATCCCCCGGTCTCTCAGCAGAGGCTTAGCTGCAGCCCTCCAGCTTCTAGCCATCTCACAGTGAGAGTTCAGTTTGCTCATGTCTGCTGGCAAAAAAAAAAAAAGTGCATCTGTACATTAAGTGGAGGTTGGCCATAAACTACTCAAATTCCCGAGGGCATGTTCTTTTTGCATGTAATAAATTCTATTTCTTTTTGTTGTCTTCACTTGAACTGGTAGTTTTGTTTGTATTGTTCCAGCAGAACTGACCTCTGCTATCCCAACAACACTCAAATTTTGCTTATGAGGTTCGGGGCTCTTTTAGGGGATGGGGATATTGTTTGTTTGCTTTTGAATTTAGCAGCATGCACAGGTCCTGCAACTGGTTTAGCATGGCAGCTTTCATATTCTTAGATAGTTACCACATCTGTGAGTGTTTACACAGAAGCCATTAGCTTACATAAATGTTATTAATAATATGTAAAAAAAAAGTGTTAAAGTCTTTGGAAGCTGATTATGTCTATTTCAGAAGGTTTCTAACTTTCCAACCTCCAGCTACAGGAAGGAAGTTATGGACATATACTAGCTGGTTTTGCAATACTTTCCAAAAATTGCTATGCTTAAAGACAGTTCTTAGTAGTGGTTTAGTGTTGTAGCTGTGCTGGCCAATGTTTTTTTGGTTTGCTTTTATTTGGTACACAAAGTGAAAGATCAAGAAAATCTCTCTTCCCTTACACCCTGCAAATAAGTGCTCCAAAGAGGAGCAATACAAAATCTCAAAAAATTCTTTAAATGATATACCTACTACTATAGCTGACCAGCTGGAAGAAATAAGTTATAAAAGGCTAGAAGTGAAATGCATATTTTAAAGCAGATTTCCCCTATACGTGTTGGACAATACCATGGCAACACAAGACATATCTACAGGCTTCAATACAGAAGGAAGGAATAAGACAATGCTTCGAAGTAGTAGATGTCCACTAAGTTGTGAAAGTGATTACTTCTTGGTTTGCTTTATTGCTTTGTTTTACATATTGTGCAAATGAAATAATTGTTAATTATGTGGTTTTAAAAATATTTATGCAAATTAGTTGACATTTCACGTATTAAGAACATGCTGGATGGTACGTACCAACACATTTTAAAAACCACTGGTAAATCATAATGAAGGAGGGAGAGATATTTGGACAGCAATCTGACTTCCCATGCACAAGTTCCACAACACGTAGCAGTGTTTAAAAAAAACAAAACAGAAGAGTGAATTATTTAAAGGATAAGGAAAAGGGGGAAGTGATAGATCATTAGGAAAAGTGCCCTAGTGCAGAAATCCTGTAAGAATGTATTACAGTCTCTAAACTAATGGAAGCTGTGTTGCTCCAAAAATGAGAAAAACTGTCAAAGCGCCGGAGAACTTGCTGGGATAAGGAACAATCCTCCACTGGCTCTGTAACAGAGGAATTAAATTACCTCATTAAGAAGAAGTCTTTTCTATCTAGGACACTGAAAAAGAAGTCCCACTGGTTGTTCATATAAGGTAGAAAGATGTTCCACAGACTAAAGCATAACTTCAATACAAGCCCTGTGAATTACTCAAAGTGCTGAAAACTCCTGAGAAGAACCAGATATTTGCAGCTGCTGCCAGTGTGCCATAGCATACCATTCCACTGTAGTACTTGGCACTACAGTAGAAAGCTCGTTTAAAATTAATTTAGTTTTCATTAATAATAATCCACATTTAGACTGTAGGCCACAGCCCTGCATTTGAATCCTATGAGGTCATGATGGGCTAATGGCAGAGATATACCATCATTTGGAAAGCAAATGCACAGCACAATGCAAGCAAATGTGCATAGCATCTGGGGCCTCTGCCTTCAGTGCAGCAGATTATGCTCAGACTCCTTAAAAAGTCTCTCTCTGCTCACACACACACCTGTAATTGGTTTGAATGATGCATGCAAGCAGATGGCTCTGCTCCTCAGAGACCCACCTGTAGGGAAGCTAGATATAAAGACAAGCACTCCTGCCCTGGCAGCATCCCTTCCAGTGGCATCAGGATTCCAGTTCTGGCAGCAGACAGAGCAACTTCAAGGTTTCTCAGCAGCACAGAGAAAAATTTACTTCAGTCGCATCAAATATAGGGTGAGAAAGAGCAAGGGCTGGCCCAGATCCTTTCTCCTCCCAGCACGGTTAAGAGGACACAGTTTGGAGCAGGCACTCCAGCTTAATACTTCTACTACTACAAGAGAACGTGAAAGGGAGTGTCTCCCCATAAGAGCTTTCTCATGAGCTCCACCTCCATCTGCAGGCTGCTTCCTTCATGACCTTTGAACGCATCCTCCACCTTCCAGGCCAGGTGAAGGGATCAGCGTGCTCTTGAAGAGCTTTAGTGTAAACACCTGCCTTAGGCAACATGCTCTTCCAGGCAATCACCCACTTAGCCTAGCCTAGGCCTAGAACCTGCCCCTGGTGGTCTTGTACCCCTGCAGAGGTTCCAAAAGCCAAAGAAAAAATTTGTATGTAAACATCTGAAGAACATGCAGAAAGCTGTAGTGGTAATGGCTATTTTTGGATGTATATTTTCTCCCTTCTTTTGTTGCTGCTAAATATCTGCCATCTCTATTTACACCTTATCTATACCAACACTCCCACCATTGTTATCACCAGTAGAGCTGAACAACAATATGCAAACTAAGACAAAATTACTACACAAATAAACTTTGGCACACCCTTTCCACTCTGTCCCCTTCTCCTGGTCTGACAGAGATTGCTCTCTGGGTGTCTTTAACTGCATAGGCAGCAATATTTTTTACAAGGTTATTGGAACCATGCTAATTACCACCACCAACTGTGCTTTCTAAACATAAAGGGAATAAAGTAAGATAAATTATCACACAACTGATAGCTGCTGGTTTTGAAAGGAGATGTGAAAACTGCTTGCCTGTGCATTCATTTTGTACTGGTAGCTGCAATCACATTCAATACAATAAAGAGGAAGGAGCTTTGGTACAATGGCTAGTTGCTGGGGTCTAAGGCTTTTCCAGCCTCTCCCAGTGCCCACTGTTACCTTCAGCTTTCTACTATTAAATTAGATGTTAAGCATCCTAAGGCCAGTGAGAGAAACACTCATGGATGCTGAATTTTGGAGAAACACTCATGGATGCTGGTTTCTGTGTTGTGTGGATATCAGAAACCTGCAGAAATGTCCTGGCTAGATGACTTGTGTCAGAAAACAAGAATTCTATGATTCTATGATTCTATGATTTTCTTCCACTTGGCTACAGCACTACAAAGCACCCAACACTGCCTTGTTTTCTGACACAAGTCATCTAGCCAGGACATTTCTGCAGGTTTCTGGTATTACAATCCACACAACACAGAAACCAGTCTAAATTCCACTGAATGCAAGAACTGCTTCTACACTGCCCCACCACTTAGTTACTGTGATACTCAAACAACTGTTCCATAGCACACTATGGTCAACACGGAAGGAAAAGACAAACTACAGTCCTACAAGTAAAACAGTTTAGATCCCAAGAGTACACCTCAGAAAAATAATTTTTTTAGAAAATACAAGCCTTCAAGAGCATGCTCCCCATTGGATCAGATGGCTTCCCCTGCCCCAACCCAACTGGTATGTATATGAACAATGCATGCACATATATAAAAATCTCAAAAATAGCTAGAGACATTAAGAAACATTTAATCATCTATTATTCATCTTCACTTATCAGCCTGGAACTTTGAGAACTTAAACCACAAGCTGTCTTCAATCGGATAACCCTGTTTAAATGTTGTGAAAAGATCTGCTGCTGAATTCTTCAAGGCTAAAGAGGTGTCTGCGTGTACAATGACCAATGAGAGGAGACCTTTATTGCCCTCTACAACTACCTAAAAGGAGGCTGTAGTGAGGTTGGTGTTGGTCTCTTCTCCCGAACTGCTAATGACAGGACGAGAGGAAATGGCCTCAAGTTATTTCAGGGGAAGTTTAGGTTGGATATTAGGAAGAAGTTCTTTCCTGAGAGGGTGGTTGGGCACTGGAATGGGCTGCTCAGGGAGGTGGTGGAGTCACTGTCCCTGGGGGTGTTCAAAAAATGGGTTGATGAGGCACTTGAGGCCACGGTCTGATGGTCTAATGGCTAGGAATATGATGGGATAAAGGTTGGACTTGATGACCTTGGAGGTCCCTTCCAACCAGAATGATTCTATGAGGAGAAAAAAAAAAAGGGAAGAAAAATTGCATCAGTCCTGCTGAAAATTGGTGCAATTGGTTTAGTAACTGGACCACAATGACAGGTCATTTCTTGCTAACAGTTACAGTTAAACACAGAATTAAAAAAGGTTTTGAAATGCAGTTTGCCGTTCTGATTTAGTGAAGTTTTTCAGAAGTCTGGTGACAGCCTGCTCACGTAAACAGAAAGATCCCCAACTGTCTTCTCAATCTCAAATAAATATCATATCCCTCACATAGCATCTTTGAGGAATATTTCAAAAGCAAGAGACAAGCTCTGAGTTGCAAAGATGATTCAGAGTAGTGGGTGAGGAATGTAAATTCCATTTTGCAAAACATTCGGTCTACTAAGCCCTCTATTACCCCATAAGACATGTCAGGTTCTGTCTTGAACAGGGATTCGTTACCAGCTAAGAGACCATGTTTATGGGAGTTAGGTTTAAGTACCGCCTGAAGTACTTCTATGTAAATAGTCTTGCAGGGCAGGTCACACAGAGCTGATGCTTCTTCTCACTTCTAGCTTGCCTTGGACTCAAGTAAAAGCTGTGGAAACTCAGGACTGCTTTTCTTCTGCCAGACTAATGTATTAATTTTGCTAGAAACTCTGCCTCCGAAGAAAACTGGGATATGTACTTTAATGAGGAAATTGGCTAGCAAACTCACCAAACAATCAGCAATTACTTCTGAAGCGTGGTGGGAAGCTGGGTAGTGCTTGATTGGAGAAGAAAGTGGAAAAATGAGCAAACTGTTCCATTTTCAAGAAAGGAAAAAAGGTGGTAAGAAAGCAACCAACCTTCTGGCATAGGAAATCCTGGCCTATTCTGGACAATCTAAGACTGTGGAGGGAGACAGTTAATAACAGAAGCAGAACAGAAGCAATTTAGGAAATACATTTTTTCACAGACCTCCCCGCCCCGAGGTAAATCCTGTCTAATAACTGGACCGAACAAAACCACTGACAGAGTTTCCAGCTGAGGGGGAATAACTCAATGCAACTTACTGGGAGGAAACCTCTAAATTATGATTATTTGCAAAACCAGCAGAATTTGTTCCATTTTCCTGGCAAAATACCAACACAGGTAACTGCATTGCTCCAACTCAAAATATGTTTGCAACTGTCCGACTGCTGTGCCCCTCAGCACTTCTCCTCATCTTTTGTGTAGCAATGTTGCTAACTATTAGGTAGCTAGTACTTTGCTGCAGCTGTACTTAAGCAAAATAATCCATTTCAGAGTTCTTGTAAAGGATGCAGCTCTGTAAAAAGATTTAGGCTTGAAAAAAGAGTTGCTATTTACAATTAGCTGATATAATTTAATATAACTATTTATAGCAATACAATATCTGAATTCAAGCCGAAGGTAGAAATCAGTTAGAGAGATATTTTTATTTAAAATACCAATCACCAGCACAGGACATTACATCATCCTGTCTAGTTTGTACAATATTTTAAATGAAAGACCACCTTCCACTCCCTCAGATCACAGACACAAAATGTCAAAAGACACTCCTATTTTAAGCTAGGACATGAGAACAAGGAGGTCTTCCATTGAAGCAGAAGGTTTCCGAGGTCTCCACATCCCTACAACAAGACTCTTTCTCCAAGAAGGAAGCACAGCAATCTCTCTAGCTGAACAATTACTCTGAACCACAGGATGAGATTTAAGAAAGATGTTTCATCACATTAAAAACAGGCACAACCCTTCAAGAAGAGCTGAATGAACAAAGGAAGAGATTCGATAAACCTCTCACAGGTAATTTGGACAGCCAGTGAGTTATTTGCCACAGAATCTTTAATCCTAACTAAACAAAACTCATGAGTTCTGCTAAAATGTTTCAATAAGAGAACTGCTCAAGTTAAAAGTGACTAAGATATACACCTTCCCAGTACAGGATCTTCTGATCCATTAAGCAACCACTGAGGACAAGTGACATTAGGTAATTAATTTTGTAACTGAAATGTTGCAAGTTTACAGACACACTTCCTCAAGTTACAAGAACCAGAAATAAGAAAACTGACCAAAACACGTGTGACACTGTTTTGTGGTAATTTTAGCTATCATTCTTTGTGCAAAGGTCCCAGATAAAGAGTTTGTCATCTGCAGTTGCCTGGGAAAAAAAAGTTTTCAAGAGGATCACAGCCAGTTAAACACAAAATCTCAAGTATAGCATTTACAAGTGGAGTCAGGACAAGCATAGTAACATGCATGACATGTAATTCTACAGTCCACACATAAAATATTACAGATAAAGGGTGAATTTAAATGTATGTAACCTTAGTTTTAGCCAAGAGGAAATTTCATAAGTAGTAATAAAATAGTGTCAAATGTAAAAGGAAATCATACAAAGTAAAATGAAAGCAGGGAGAAGTCTCTACAGACCCTACACAAATACAAAGTCCAAGGAACTGGTATATTTAAGCAGGACCAACTTCAGGACTTCTGGACTGCAACATCAAATGTTGGTTAAGTAAGCAATCCAAAATCAGAATGGCATTTTCCTCAAAATTGTGCTGTTAACCTTTTAGGGGCTAGTTATCCCCTCAGCTGTGGATTACACAGCTGTGATCAACAGCCTTTGAAAATGAAACAAAATATTTTCATTTTACATCTAACGCAGCTTGTAATTTGCTCTCACTATTGATAAAGCACCTGAGACCATGGGATAGCACTCAGTTGTACTTGACACCACTAAAATGTAGTTTAAACTGTCAGAGCTTTTAAAAATAGAAATGGTAGTATGCTTTCCTAAAGTCTTGAGTCTTTCAAGCAAGATTCAATACCCTTCTAAAAGAGCACAGCGACTTGTTTCAACAGAAGAGATATGCTGACATTGTATGGCTTAGAGATAATAGTGGATGATGTTGTACTGCCAAACCCTACAAAACACCAGATGATATCAAATTAGGCACTGATCAACTGTGGCATCTACAACACTACTGTTACATCCCAGACATACTGCTGCTTTTCTGTAACACCCCTCTTCTATATCTTCACACAGAAGTGAGACAGTGCTACTTGCTTAGCTTGTCTGCCCCGATATGGGGAACAGTCAGAAATGAGTCAAAGTGGTTGTTTCCACCAGCTCATAGTGCTCCTCCATCCAGAATGTGTAAGAGCAGAACTGCTCTGCATTAGAAATCAGTGTGAGGGTTTTGGTGTAAGCGGAAATCAAGAGGCCAATGCACTGGAGCTGTAAGAAGCAACCTGTGAACCCAGCACCATTTTATGCTGCAAACTTCATTGTGAGATGCAATTTCTAAGAAACAGATCATAAACTCTTCAGTGAACTCAAATCAGCTGAGAAGCAGCAGAGCTGGTAGACAAGAAGGAAGACAGACACACCCTGCCTCCAGCCACAGCTCTCTCTCCTCACCAGCTTATCTAGAAGATTCAAATGATGATTATGTGAGAAAAGAACTAAATCAGTACAATAAACGATTCAAATGGCATTGTCCACTGTTATCCAGAGACTAGATTAGGCCTTTGTGAACTCTCCCCATCCACCTTTCATCAGAATTATGCTAGATTCAGAGGCTGAGTGAGAACGGCAATTTTTCAAAAAAACCCCAAACAAACTAGTATTTGTCAGAGCTGCCCACTGTCCCTCAAATTCCAAACCAACAGAACTTACCCGCTTCTGGATCTGGAGGAATCCTCCACATATACAAATTGAAGTCATCAGAGCCCGAAAGGATGTACTGTTAGAAATAGAAATAAAAACAGTTTACAACAAAGTATCACTTGAGTTATGCTGTTTTATTGTTGATCTAGCTTCTCCAAACAAAAAATGAGAAAAAAAGATAATTTGTATCATTCTTTGCACCTTGCTGATCAACTTACCCTTAAATGGGGGTGAGCTACCAGCACAAAAATGCTGCATGCATATAAACGGATCAAAATTCAAAAGCGTGCTTCATGTATCTAATGCCTATTGCCCAAAGCGTGTGCTTTCTTTGCTAAATAAGGCTATGGATTTTGTTTGGCTTTAATAAATACCACTGTGTCTAGATCAAATTCACATATCTTGCAGCCTGCAGTTCTGGTCTTTTTTTAATGTCCAAGTATTTCATCCTTTTTTCTCATCTGAACTGCCAAGGAAAATTCCATCAAACACATACCTAAGAAGGGAGCTAGCATGTTCATTACACACAAGCACAACATGCCTGGCTCATCAGTCTACTGAAGACCATCAAAAGTCAGTCACTGATGATAATCTTGAACACCAAACAAAAACAAAGCTAAACAGTCACTGTCAGCGAGTCTCAAGCAATTTAAAAGAGCATGTTTATCATACTGTTCATTTTTTTCTTGGTTATAGTTACTCTGAAGAGATAAAAGGCTGCCCTTTTTCAACAGCACATGAATGATAAACAACCTCTTTATTGTGCAGAAGTTCAAGCAGTCTGCAATTTGAAGGAGTTTAATATACTACAAACATGCGCTGGAATGACAGGTGACATTTGACAGGGTGAAAAGCTTACACCTCTCAGTTATGAGAGGCCACAAACTGTGCAAACTCTGCCTTGTCTCCAAATATCTCTTCTCCAATAAACTGTACTCCCTGTCATTTATTAGAGATTAGATGAGATGACACATAGTGGAACAAAGGGCAGATTCCAATTCCAGTTAAACTGGTGTAGACAGCATAAATCTCTAGCCTGCAACTGACTTTGGATTCTGATTAATCAATACAGTCACAAAGTTGGGTTTTTCATTTTATTATCATCATTAGGGTAGAGAGAAGGGAGAAAAAGAAAGAAATGCAGCAAGCTTGTCCCTTTTATAACCTTTGATAGGAGACATATTCTGTTTTCTTTGGCTCAAATATAACTGGTTTCTGTGTTCCATTCTCCAGGGATACATAAACTCATTAGGCAAAGTGACATCAAGCAGTGAGGATACAAGTCCTGGAATAACACAGGACTGAGAAGCAAATAATCAAAAAGTAAACTCGAACACGGAGAAAACTTCTATAAATTTGCATATATTCTGTTTGCAATGCTAATTACGTTTGTGCAGTGTCTGGATGTTTCCAGCCACAAAAATGTAATAACCAGCCACTAAAATCCCTTCTCTGGTCTCTTACTATTACAATCTAACCATTCTTTTTCTCTCTTACTTTTAAGGATGTAGGATGTGAGTAAGCCCTTACGAATGCAATTCTGCTCGTTTTCTGACAGATGAGAAGCACTGATCAAACAAAAGTTCCTTTAAAAACCTGTGCATGCTAGTTCTGCATCACTCATAGACCCATCCTTTCCCAGCCAGAAAGTTATTTCTACAAGCCAACATGTTCAAGCACTTAAGCAGCTTACCTCTGCCAAACTGACCTGATGGTGCCAGGAATATGTGCTTCCCTTTCATTTGACTGCTCATAAATGTTAGCCCACAGCAGGCTGAGCCACTGTGCCAAAACCAGGGCTCATATAGACAACCTCCCAACAATCAGAAAGAAAGCACCTCTAATATGTTTTGTTATACAAGAAATGCTACACGGGGAAAAAAAGTCTTGTTTAAAGCTATAACGATGTTGCCAATTGTTAGCATTTATTACCAAATTGTGTGGTTGAAGCAGCAACTTGTTTGCCTAGGATACGTGGGGAAAAATGGAGACTTCTAAAACAACTAGAAAGCTCAGTATCTTGAATTTACGACCATAACACCCTTTTTTTAAATAAAACAAACAAGCTCTAACAATTTCTCAATATGAGTAATTTACCACTTACATTATAAATCAAACAAACCTACCAACAATGCCTCAAAGTGACAGTTTCAGATATCCTGCACCAGGCACACAACACAGTGAATTAAGAGAAAATAAGTAGGAATGAATAAAGCATCTGTATTACAATTTAAGTCTAGTCACAGAAAAAAAGCACATACTAGGATCTGAGCTGTTCTGAAGAAGTGCTTACAGGTTTAATCATGCAACTGACACCCATCAGTAAGTACCAAAAACATTAATGGATAATGTCACCTACATAAGTTTGATGTTGTAAGCAGTGGGCTGCAAGTTGCAAACTTTTAAAATAAATTTAAATTTTATTTTAGTAGTTTGCTCTGCCAATAATTATCATATTCCACAAAATATCCATCTATCTGGTATCTCTGTCATTCCACTGCTCTCACTGGAGCAGTCAACATTGTTTTCCACTCTCTTTCCCTGTTAGGACACCTCTGGGGTACATTTTTTCCTGCTGTTCTCACAATATAGACTTGAAACCCCAAATGTGTTCCTTTTGTCCCCTTTCTGCAAGACCAGGTGACAGGGGTCTGAGAAGTAGAATGCGGTTTTTGAGACAGAGCCCAAGAGACTGCCAGAAGCACAGCTTCATGACTGCAGCTATTACAAGAAAGACATGCCAGCTGAAGCTCTTCAAGATCAGACTCAAGTTCCTAAAGCCAGAAACATGCCTCTTCCATGACATTTGAAAAAGCAACTCGATTCCAATTAGTACTCTCTGCACAGACAATGGGAACTCAAGGTCTCTGGAGAGCACAGCTGGACTGACATTACTAGGACATTTACATGATCATCTGCAAAAATTTTTCTTTGATTTATTCATTATTAGTTTAACAGTAAGCCAACAGTTTTCCACACTAGTTGAAAGTTGAAGAATAAGGATTAAGAAAATGTGAAAGTCAATCTATGCCACTAGAAAATTCAAAGAAATGGTTGCTATGAAGTGCCCCAAACCCTAGTTATTAAGGCTGAAATCCTGAGGGAATGGAATAGACGTTTTAAAAGGAAGAAAAGAAAAGGAAGGGGTTGGGGCAGGGTAAATGAATGTCACGCTGCATATGCTTAGACTTCACTTTAATTGTGGCCAAGGATTTTTGGTTCCAAGGGGATGTATAAATTGTAATTCCTAGCAGAGTACCTTCTACTCACTCACTTTCAGAACAAAAGCCCAGGTAATCAAACCAGAGAGGCAAGCCAGTGAGAGGCAAAACCATGCACGTTCACAGAGATGAGTAAATGGCTAAGACAGTCTGCACTCTCCCTCCTCCTGCCCTCCTCCTGCAAAAGACAAACCTCAAGCAGAACACAACCCCAAGAACCAGTGCAGTGCTGAATCCCGAATCAGACCAGACACTGTGCAGGGTGCTCAGATGTCTGGGGGGAGAGACCAATATTAAAACCACCAGTTTCATTGTCTCCATTTTTGCTGTTGTTATCTGACCAGGACTCTGGAAATCAACATTCACAGTATTCACATGAACATAAGATTAGACAGAAAAACAGTTGCTAATAATTAATACTGGTGGGTTTTTTAGAAGGGAAGAATCAGCTTCTGTGTCTAGCTGTTAGTAACAATGACAGGAAAAGGCTTCCAGATGACTACAAGCTGCTGATTCAGAAGTTTGCCTTAGAAGGAAGAAAACTCTCAGGCGTGGTTAGTCTGCTGCTGGAGAAAACACAAATTCAGTCTGAGCTTCAAGAATTTATTAGAGATTTAAAATGAACAGATGCTTAAAATGAACTATCATCAGGAATCTGGCAGAATTACTTCAGACTAGCACTCCCCACTCATTCCATTGGAACTCTTCTCATTTTCTCTCTCCTCAAGGAAATTACAGCAGTTGATATAAATAAATGGATATCTAATATGCTGCTGCTATAGTCTCGTAAAAGTAGCATTAGCATTGCATTTTGCAGAGTACTACCACTCTGGGGAATTTATTTTTGTTCTTACCACTGCCAGTTTGAAAGCTTTCAAATTCCCACAGGCAAAATTTCCTCAGGTGCTACTGAATATGGACGACTTCAATAAAATTGCAAGTAAAACAAACCTTATTTTACAGTTTCCAACATCCACATTTCCTGTTTCCACAACATTTCTTCTTACTTTGGACCTGTATCAGAGACATTTTTTAACTTTTAGCCCTAGACAAGGGACCAGCAGGCATCGGTCATTTTTCCAGAAGTATCAGCAAGTCTTTTGAATGGCCCTACTAATGTAGGGGAGAACAAGAAGAACATAGAAGAATTTGTCTTTAAAGCACAAACCAAAAAAGCACCATCACTGTGTAATTATAAAAGGATTAATAAGCCCTGGGTAATGGTACAGAGATGATAACAATTTGCAAAGTGAATGCTGCTAAGTTACTAACAGGAAAATGCTTGTTAGAGAGACTCGGTTCCATGCTGCTGCTTACAGCTTTAGTAATAAGTCAGCTCTGAAATAATAGACTAAACTTCTTACATCTCAATTCCCACTCACTTGAGCATGTCTGTCCTTTCCTCAGAGGGGCCAATGAAACTTGGGGCAGAAAAGATCAGAGCAGACAGAATTTTTCCTGGGCTTTTAGCGAGCTATCGCTTAGCTTCTTGAAGTAAGGCAAAAGTCACATGCTGGGGAAGAAGCACAGAGGCATCCAAATTTGAAACAGTTCTGCTGGTGCTTTGCACAGCTTCTTTAGGAGGCACAATTTACAGTTCCTCCATATATTGTCTGTAAAATAATATAACTCATGGGTGGGGGGCAGGCCTCTGCTTTTTCTCTTACAACAGCAGATAAAAGAATCTGGATTGGTGGCAGCCTGCTGGGCTGAAGTCTTTACTGCTCTTCAGCATATGAGAAGAGCTGCCTTGCACGTCTTCTGTGGTGGGATATGCACTGAAGAAATCACAGTTTGACACAAAGTATCACTGAAATCTGAAAAACATTGATTATTTGTTCAAAAGAGATTGAAATTCATAGCAATGGAGAAGGAATGCACTTTGGAGAAGGAATCCATTTACATGAAGAACTTAAAAACTGTGTATTTTTCCAAGGAGGAAAGGTTTCCTCAGGGCACAGGGTTTATGCTATTTTGTTCTTTGTGGCATCTCACCATCTCCAAGAACTTTTAAGTCTAATGGCCAATTTCAAATTTGATAGAGGATTTGAGGGTTCCAGAATTATCAACTGCCTAGAAATATTCTCTTACAAACAGGCAGCCACACAGAGGAGAGAAAGAGACTCTGTAAGTAGCCACTGAGCACAAGGCAGTCCTATAATCACACACCCGTGCTAAATATCAGGAAAGCCAAATGGGAACTCATCCTTGAGCCCAACAAAATCCCAATGAAATTACCATGATCTGCTTCTCATGGAACTACTTCAAAGGGGATAAGAAATCAAACTATAAATAAATAAAAGCAGAAAGAAAGGTCACCTCATATACACAGATATATTTGTATGTGTACTTGTATGTATACATAAAAATCACAACCACAAACACAGGACTTGCTATTGCACATCTTGAATGAAAAATGTTAAACAGAAGATAACCATTTTTTTAGGTATTTCTGGGTTTTCCGTGATGCCAGAACTGGTCTATATATCTTCCATATAAATGAGACTTGCCCTGTTATTTTCTCAATTTTTTAAAAATGACTGACAGTTCATTTACAATTGGAACATAATTTAGTGTTAAGTCTGCATTTCCTGCAGGTAGGAAACCCACAGATTTGTTTTCAAATCATCTTTCTATTGTTAGAGTACCCACTGACCAGAGAGGAAACAAGGTAAGGACACATCTATGGAGGAGGAAAAGACTTTTTCCTATTCAAAAAGCAACAAGAAGCAAACAAATAAGGAATCATCAAGATATAATACAGCTTTTTTGTGATGGGCAATTCCAGAGGAGCAAGAGAAAAAACAGGATCTCCCGCAGAGCAGCGTACTCCTTTCCTTTCCTTCAACAATTTAGAAATAGACAACAGCCAACTGGTCAAATACTGCAATCCATTTGCAATTCCTGATCTTTCTGTCGGGCTGTTACCTTTACAGTGATCGACCTAGGCTTTTAGGATAGAGTTCCCACTGAGAACAGCTTGAAAAGCTGCTCTAATAATCATCTGCTGACCGCCTCAGTAGGTATGCGCCCACCTTCATCTCTTATGCCAGCATCAGCACTTGTGACACAGCAGAGGTCTGGGTCAGTAGCTAGAACAGTAAAATCCCATACAAATCACAATCAATCATTTAATATATTTCTTCTCATTTATGTATTTCAGCCAGCTTCTATAGGGGTCAGGTGGGTGCCAGTACAGCCCAAGTGAAGTACAGGACCTCCCCTCTCAATAGCATACACTGTCTTTTTGTACCCTCAGTCAAAGTAGGCTGTCTCTTCTCCCCCTTTTAGAAGCTCTCACTGTCACTAAGACATTCCTCCCTTCAAGGCAGTTAACCAGAGTGCAGGGTCAGGAAGAGGTAAAGAGCAGTCACCTGTGCAGGCTGTTAACCTCTTGTTGCTGTCTCTCAATGACAAAGCCTAAGGTAAGAGTAGACATCACTGGGAAAGTTATTTCTGAAATGTGTTTTGGAAAACTTATGGTTAGAAAATAATCTACCTACAAGAAAGGATACCTATACATTCTCTTATCTTCTGCTTTGTAATAAATTCTGAGGCAGATCACATCTTTTGTGCAATATTTAACAAATTAAAAAAGTAATCTACAACTAGGACTCACAGCATTGTGGTATTAAGAAACCCTTTTGCTTTGAAAGCAGGCACCCTTTTTCATACTAGTCAGGACAACAGCTTACAACCTGTACTGTTTGAGACTGTTTTTTAGGAAGGCTGAAACTGGCACAAAAAAGAGCTTAAAAGTTTTCCATCTCAGCCTGAGAATCAAGCAGGTACTTCCAAAGGCTTTTTACAACAGAAACTTTGTTCCTCGGTAAGAAGCATGCCTATCTCCTGAACTGGAAAAAGAAAAGCTGTGACACAGCAGACTGGAGAAACACAAATTGCTCCTAGTACATAAAATTCAAAGCCAAAAAACTGTATTCCCACTCCCTAAATCCCTAATCTTATAAGCAGCCAACTCTGTGTGGGGCAGTTTTAAATGCTTACAGAAGCATCATCAGGAACAATCCATCAACATTTTCACAGCTGCCTCTTTTTGCCACGCAGAAGGGCCATAACAGTAACTTTATTCATGAACAAAAGCAACTTAGAAACCCTTACTGTGGATTTCTATGGCAGGGAAAATATTCCTTTTACATTCCAAAGAAATCAAGAAGTTTATCTGAGCATATGAAGGCGACTCTTCTGTACGTGGCTGAAACTGCACGTACCCCAACTGCTTTCTTGTGCTTTCTTCTGCCATCTGTTACTTTACTTTTTCAAATACACATCAAATATTCTATTAGTCAAAATCCTCCAGAATTCATAGTCACATTTTCAGTATCTAGACAAGGCCTAGTCAACAGCTCAATAAGAAACACTGTCAGTCCAGCACCCATTATGTGTCACTTCTAGCAGAGCATTCCTGCTCACTCTCCCTTCCTTTCCCTCTCGCCAGTCTGGCAAGGGATGCTACTAAACTGCAGATCTCCTGTGATGCACTTATGAGGAACATGAAACCTGCAGACCTCAAAGTCTCTTGAGTCAGGGTTCCACTCCACCAGAATTTAGCTTCAGCATGGGTCCCTTTGCATTAATGCTTCACTGCCCAGTGGTCTAAAAACCTCTCCCAAAGGCTTACAGAATGCAGAAGAGAAGGGAGACAAGAAATGGAGCTGGCAGGATGCCCCAGGGAACAGGGAAGAGGTGATCAGAATAAGAAGGGATAAAGAAAACTCCCAGCCCCTTCTGTCAGGACCCTGACTCTAAAGAGCCATTTTCAGTATGATCCTCTCATGTCAATTACCAAAAGTGACAAATACAGAATTTCATAGCCAGATAAATTACTCATGTATGTATTTTATATGTATGTAGTATTATGCCTCTAGCTGAGATTTAAACTGCCATTTAGATAAAGTAAGAAACAAAATACAACCTCATCAGTAATTCTTGGAAGATGCCAATTTAAGACAGAGTAAGACATTGATTTTTGTCTTCATCCAAGCACAACGTATTTTCACTCTGAGTGCTTTTCATATACTACGAAATACTGACTGCAGTAAGCTACTATTCATTAAGAATTCTTCTATGCACAGGAAACTCACAATATATTCATTAGAAGAATAATTCCCTTCCTTCTTTTTAGTTTTTAAAGCTAGACATTGATAAGTACTATCTCCTGAAATGAATGGCCTGTAAGTTAGAGGACACAAAGAAGAACACAGAAGAAAAGTTCTGTTTCTTTACAAAGGCAATCCACAAGCATAAAAGACCCCTGGCACCCATACAGCTAATCCTGTTCTTGGAAGGGTTACATTTATGTAATAATTCTATCCTGTTAAAAACTGAGTTGTCCCTAACCAGGGCTATTTAGCACAAAGAATTCAACATAATGAAGGCTGTAACTTTATAGGGAGTTGGAGCAGTCCACAGTACCGTGAGCGGTGCATTCCTGAAACTCTCCTATACCAGTGTAATGTCAACAGAAAAGGCTGAGTGGTGATGTAATGTCTGAGGGCATGCCAGAGTCAAGACACTTTTTGTTTGATTCACAGGGTACAAGTTATTTCTCCCCACCCCCATCTTTTTTAAAGCGGGCAATAAGCAGTTGATTTTACAGCTACAAGCGTTATAGAGCTTCACATTATCTGCACAGTGAAAAAAAGGAATGAGCTGATAGCATTCATCATTGTGACAGAGGCCACAATTCTTGAGCAAGAAAAGCTTTTGGTCTGTTTTAGTTCGGAGAGGTTTTTGTGTCTTGTGGGACTTTTTTTGCTGCTGCCCATCACCATGGCCTCTTAGAATGCATGGGGTTACCTGAAACCCTTCAATACTTTCCATATCCTCAAATCCAAGAAGATACTTTCTGTACTAGTCTAGCAGCTAAAAATCCTTAGCATCTAAACAATATTTCCCAAATTCTAACACTGACAACAAGAATGGAAACTCTCCCAGTACCTCCTCACAACTTGAGATTCACACATTTTATGATTTGTATGTAAACAAACACTTGTGCACATTAGGGTAAAGCCAGTGGGAGTCAGGTGCATAAACAAACTGCCTTTAAAATTCTGGGCCTGGATGCCTGTAACAGAAGGATAGATAGATTATGCTTTCACATAAATTTCTATAGCCAGAAGAGGGAGTGGGCTGCTGAGAGTGCTGCTAGCCTATCTTACCCTTCCTCGCTTCCACAGCTGTATGACTCAAGTGAGCTCCTCGATAAAGCAAATGGCATATGATTTTGAACACCTTTATCTACCAACATCAGAGCTCTCCTACAAAGAAAAGAAAAATCACTGGCATGCGAATGAGGTCATTGCACTCATGACATAGACAAAAGACAGAATTCTGAGAGGAGCAAATAAAGGCAATTATAAATGGGTGCAAATAAATCACCAGCTAAACATTGCTTCTCAGGCTTTAGCAATTGTAAGGAAACAAGAAAAGTCTGACTGGCATTTCTAGGAAATCTGCCTGCATATACTGTTTGCTGATTTTCAAATCAGGTTCACAAGGACTAGGGCAATAATGCTTTTGGAGAAAAACAAGTTTGCAAGGACACAAAAAGAAACAAAGCTGTTCATCCTCCAAGATTCCTGTCACTTAGCTTGTGCTACAACCCACATACCCAAAATACCTGCAGCAACTCAAAACCATCTAAGCACTTCAGAATGTGTTCTTTTAAACTTAAAAAAAATAAATCAATCATTGTGGTTATCAGGTGAATCTTTCCGAGTTTTGTTCCTTAAAGCATTAACGTTATTTCATTCCTTGATAAAAGGTTTCAATCTACGTGCATCCCAGATGCTCCAATAAAACGAGCTGATATGCAGATCACTGCACACTTGCTGGTAGCAGGGCTCCCCTCTAGAGTGACAAGACAGGACTTCTGGATCCAAGTCCTGTTCAGTACCTGTCACAATCTGTGGGCACTAAAAAGGCAAAACTGAGAAAAGATTAGTATACAGAGTCTATCTGCCATGAATAGACAAACCAATCAAACTGCTCCATAACTAGTAGTCTGTGCTTTATTCGTGCAAAGAAATTGTATTTAATACACACACCTTGTCAAAGTAAGAATAACACATCTGATCATTATAAGAACTTAAGTATTTAATTTCTTAAAAATGTAAGAGTGATCTCTAAGAGAACTCCAAAAGTTGTGTGCTTGCAGCTAGGAATCTGTTCATTTTTGCCAGCCTAGAATCAAACAGCTCCATATAGAACATGGTGTTATTTATTTTCTCTGTATATTTTCACCATGTTACAGCAAATTTCCAAAGGCAAGTACTAAGATACTAACAGTTGTGGGTTTTTAAGCCCCGATAGTCAGGATTTACAGGAAAACTTACTGTGAGTAAACCATTTCCATGTACAAACTTCACAGAAATATTAGGAAAGGCTGTAGTTCTGTGAGGAGTTGAGTTTCATGGCACTGAATGGTCATCTCTCACTCACCTTCCAATCCCTTCCTTATACTGCATTCAAATGCTTGCCAGTGCCCTCTGAGTGTCAATATAAGTCATTAACCCAGAAAAGGAAATAAATGCTTCTGCCAGGTTAGGAAGCTGAATCAGGGAAAGGTCTTGCATCACCTCTGCTGAATAAGAAAGGTCTCCCCCTTCCAGCAGTTCACTTATTTTCCATTGCAACTACATTCTAGCACTGGTGAGTTGAGGATATCCCTTTCTTGTTAGGGTTAAAATATAGAATCAAAATACAACTTTATCAGATGAACTAACTGTGCAGACAATGCATTATAGTTTTTGAATATAGTTTCTGAATACAGGAGAGTCACATTTTAAAATTACTAGGCTCTGTATGAAGTATTAAAACCTAACTATTTAAGACAGCTTAAAAGAGAAAAAAGAAGATTGAGTCTCCAGTTTAATAAGGATTAAAAGAAAAATTGAAGACAGAGAAAATCAGGGGTATAATGAGAAAAAATTTCTGAAGAAGCCTTCCTGCCACAAGTGCCACTCATAATTTGAACACAACTTTCTTATCCTTAGATCCCTTCAAATGAACCTTAGCCCACACAAAGTTTTGATCTTACAAGGAAATACAAGCAAGGAGTTCTATGAAGCTCACTTTGCATGGGTCTTGAATGAAAGACATTCTTTATTAAGGCAAAGGACAACAATATTAAATGGGAAAGGGGGCTGGAACCAGATTAAATTGGAAACAGATTTATTTCTTTTTTTTGGTAAACTCTGATTTGAAGGGGGGCGTGTGGGGGGGTGTCTTGTGTACATTATTTCATACTCAAAAAACTCACCAAAAAGTAAGTTGTATAAAAGGGTGAAACTCGAAACATTGCACTTTTTTTATTCACCTTGTGTATCTTACAATAGGTTCCAACTCTAACCTTCTTTTCTAGATATGCCTGGAATTGGAATTAGGTCCTCTGTAAAAGGCAGTCCCTAATCCACAGTGTTGACAATCTTAGTCAGCTGAATTTGAGCATTACTGGACAGTTTCAGACATATACAGTTGGAACACATGTTGGCGTTTTCCGCAAATTTATCATCTTTTTTCCTTCCAGTTAGAGCATGGGTATGAGCAGGTATCTAAATGCCATACTCCACATTTCTCCAATATTCCATATTAAACTTCTTCTTCCCTATTAGCTTCTTATTGCATTTATAGGGGAATATAAACGTCTTCTGCTCTGATTTTCAACTGGCTAGTAGCATTATGTGCTGCTACGCATCTGAACAGAAAGTCCTTCAAGCCAAAAGAATATAAAGTTTCTTAAAAATGCAGGCTTCTGAAGTACTGAATCAACCCGATGCAGAACAGCCATATTCTTCCCATTAAAATAACACTATACCCATAAGAAAATGGCTTAGAAAGCACAACAGACACTAAGGCTTTTAGCTAGATCTTGAGTAACAGATGAGAAGCCAAACTATATGCCAGAGTGTACACAGGTCTGCTCTGATTTCCAGAGGAGAAAAGAGTGTCATCTTTAGGCTGACTAAATATCAGACCACAAAGCATCAGTTTTGTTAAAAAATGCATGCGCATGCCCATTCTTTATAGTAAACCACCATTTTTAAGATGGTTTCATTATCACATTTTCACACTCCTTCTGCCAAAAACCGTCTAAAACTCAGAACACTGCTCAAATGTATTTCCTACTTGCATTCTGAAAGAAGCTCAACTCTGCCTCCTGCAGCAGCAGCAATAGAATTAATGACCAAATTCTAACTGCAGGAATTTTACTGATGACGGCAAAGAAATTTTCAAGTCTTACTATCATGGCTTAAAAAGAATTTGTTTTGTCCTTAAACACTTTTAGTGGTTACTATATACAGCTGGCAAAGACAATATCCAGCTCTAGAACCATATAAACTGCTGTTAGTCACTTTAAGTGTGACCTATTTCTTAATCACAGTAGGGACAGGGTCCTGTCTCAGTGGAGATGTTTCTTCCTAACCACACACCATCACCAATTACAGAACACTGAACTATAAAGACATATAATCTGATCCAGTTGTATAGAATTAAAGGAAAAACACCATAACTTGAAATAAGAATCAGTAACTCCATAAATCCACAATATTTGTGTTTTGTGGGATCACCTCTTCTGCACTCAGCAGCAACATTGAAATTAAAGGAAGATGCTTCCTTATCATATGCAGACAATATTGTCTACTCATAGGTCTAAAATCATACTAATTGGACGCAAAAAGCCTCTGGAAATATTTTTCTTGTGAATATCACCTTCTAAGCAAGTATTACATCACATCAAACGTGAGGTAAAATTTATCACTTGCTTTGATACATGTTTTTCTTCTTTCACAGCCTACGTTGCAAAACAGTTCTGAAGTAAGTCTACACGTGTCCTGCCTTCTGTTTTATCTGTTGAATCACAAAAAACCCTCAGCTTACAGAGGTGTTTTCAAACACTCATGGAAACTCTAGAGAATTGAGACAGCATTGCTTGCTTATTACCTGATCACGATCGCCCGCAAAACAGCAGCTTTTCATGGTACACGAGTTGAAGTAGCCTTGGTTGTCAAACTGGAAGACAGGCAGCCGGCAGTGGATGTCATAGAGGACTGGGGGAAGGCGCCGACGCAGTGCCAGCAGCTGGGTCCCATTGCTGTTGAACCGGACACTCATGGCACTCTGAAGGGAGAGATTTCCACCATAGCGGAGCAGTGAACTGGGAAAAGACAGAGGAAACAAGTGAGATGGGCCACGCGTAGGAACTAGACTACTAAAAGACAGAATTCTCTCTTTGACCTTACTGAGTCATTTCAAACAAGCCCAGTAAACTATAATCTTATTTAGTTTCTGCTTCAAAGCATCAATACCTGAAGAACCTTGATTCAAAACCCAAAATGACAAACTATCAAAATGCTAAGACTATAAAGTCTTCAGAAGAGTTCAGTTAAAGACTGCAAGTAGTTTTGTTAATAACAAGTCTATTTCCTGCACAGGAACAAAGTCTCTCAGTTTAGCCTAGGCCTTAAGGCTGTTCTTGTACTTAGATGGCTGCATTTGAGACTGGCCCTACCAGCACTCAGCTCTTTTTGTTCAGCTGGCGCCTGAATCCAGCCAGCCCAAAGCTTTTTTTCCCTCTGCTCTGGCACTGGATGGCATTTTCTCCAATTGTTGGTCCTCTGACCATTATCTCACTTCTGCTTCTATTTATATTTCTGCAGGGCATCAGAGAATGTTTGAATTCTACCATCAGTTCCAGCTGTCTTAAATAAAAGGCCATCTTACTAACAAGTCATTGCAAGAAATACTAAAATAAGTCACTTAGCTAATCTCAAACTTGCTTAATCTAAAAATATTGCCAAGTAGGCAAGACAATTATGCTACCACATGACACTATTACCTAAAACTCTCACATGGTTGAATTAGCTAGCTTCCTTGTCCCATATAAGGCTGTATGATCAGAGCTGGAGTAGTTGTATCGTCCTTATCAACATATACAAGACAAAAACAAAGGGTCACAAGTTTCCAGGCTCTCTCTTTAAAACAATAACAGAATATGGAATTTGTTCCATCCAGGAACCTAAATATAATTAAGGCATACCTGAAATTCAACTCGCATTGTACGGGCTTTCTGTTTTTTTCAAAGACGTAATTCAATCCCTGTACTTGAAATGATCGTGTGTATGGAAAGAGAGACAAAGAAGGAAGACATTTTATCCCTTTTTTGTTCAGTGCACTGAAACCTCCTTAAGTAGTACCAGAGCTCGACCTTTTGTTAACAGGTTTTGAGCAATCCCCATCAAATTTTGTTAAAAGCTTAAGTTTTATGCACCTTCTGGACCAGAAAAGGCATGCCAGCACAGAATTTACAGATTCTAGAGGGAAGTTTATTCACTGATTTTAACACATTATATTTCCTGATGTAGCCCTCTGCCCCAGCATTTGTGAAAAATGAGTCATTCCACATGGATGGGAAGCTACATTCCACGCAGGTTGAAGCACGCATCATTTAATGAGATACTGTAAAGTTAAAAAACTATTGTTCCCAAGCCAGAGTTAAGCAGAACCAAAAACAAAACAGAAGACTCCACATAATGAATGCACTAGAAATACACTGCTCTAACACACGCACACTTTGTGAACTGAACAGCCAGGGCATCACAAAGGAACCAAATCCAACTAGTAAGAGCTTTAAGCTGGGCACAAAAAACTTCTGAACACATGTACCAGCATGAACAGTCCTGCTCTCTCACATGTGTGTGCATTTTCCTCCTACTAGACATAGCCACTGAGCTCCTCTTACTAGTATTTATGGCTTTTAATAAAAATACAACAAAATTTAATACTAGAAACTGTAGCCTTAGAGACAAGGATTTAGGATCCCCATCATCAGCCCTAGTTTCTGTTCACCAAGATCAATAAAGTACTCAGCCAGCTCAAAATACTCAATCAAGCATTAAAGAAAAAAAAAAAAGGCAAAAACCCCCCCCCAAACCAAAAGGCCCCCCCCCCCCCCCCCTAGGTTTGTGCAAGCCATATTTTTTTCCTATGGAAGTTTCCACTTCCTTAAAAAAAAAAACCAAAAACACAAACCCACAAAAATTAAACAAAAACACCAAAACCAAACCAAAACCCGAAAGCACACAGAAGAAATAAACCCAGACATTTTTGGCCAAAAATGGTCAATTTTTCTACAAAAATACACAGGTTCTCCACCATGGATAAGAAGGCCATAACACATATGCACCAACCAGACTTAATGCTAAGGTGCAGCCACCACTACACCCAGACTAAGCCACTCTCCTCATTACCGGTTCTCCTCCTCAATCTCAACTGCAGCCTGGAATTCTCTCATGCCTCTCAAGCCTACCAGATGCCCCACCCTTTCAAATCTTCAAGCAAAGTTTCCATGGTTACTATTGTTATGCCCTGCCTGAAATATTTTGAGATTGTACTTTATAGTAATAGTAGTGTAATATTAAACTAGCTTCCATTCTGCTTACAGATGTTTTCATTAAGCTCCTATAGCCGTCAAAGCTATCAAAGAAAACACCTCGAGTTGAAGTCTGTATTGTATTTCAGTATTGTGTTTCAGTAGCTTTAGTGTAACAAAGCTCTAAAAGAGTATTTTACTTCAGAAATTAAATGAAGAAAGAAAGGCTAGAAGTTCAGAAAGTTATGATCATATACACATATGAGAAGTCTAAAATTAAGGAGCTGCAGTTAAGACCACTCAGACCACTCAAAAGACCCAGAGCTCTGCCTACCTCATACCCTCCCTCTGCACAATCCAGCCACATGTGTAATGGAAATAGTTTGTGCTGCAGTTCCTCGAACACTTGGCTCAAAGTAAAAAGAAACACAAAAACCCCGAAACCCAAACACCACACTAAAAAAAAGGCAGTGGGATAAGTTTGGCTGATAGAGAAAGAAATGCTAAAACAGCGATTTGCCATACATATAGAAGAGCAACGTGCCAATGACTTTCCTCACTTGCCACAATTCTGTCCCCAAAAATCACACTCTATACCTCCGAGTGCAGCATTTTGTTCAGCATAATCACAAGGCAGTGGTTTTCTGTTTCCCCACCCTGCTGTGTCCTGCTTGCTTCCTCTCTGCCTCTTTGAAAGGGTTTGTTAAATTAACTGCACAGTGTTTTCCTTTAATAATTTCCTTTAATTTCCTTTCCTTGTGGCCAAGGCCAATGGAATCCTGGGGTGTATTAGAAGGAGCATTGCCCACAGGTCGAGGGAGGTGATCCTGCCCCTCTGCTCAGCCCTGGTGTGGCTGCATTTGGAGTCCTCTGTGCAGTTCTGGGCACCACAGTACGCCAGAGACGTGAAGCTCCTGGAGCAGGCCCAACGGAGAGCCACTAAGTTGGTCAAGGGACTGGAGAATCTCTCCTGTGAAGAAAGGCTGAGGGAGCTGGGCCCATTCAGCCTCAAAAAGAGGCGACGGAGATGGGATCTTATTAACGTGTATAAACACCTAAAGGGTGGGTGTCAAGAGGATGGAGCCAGGCTCTTTTGGGTGGTGCCAACCAACAGAACAAGAGGCAATGGGCAGAAAATGATGCATGGGAAGTTCCACCTGAACTCGAGGAAGAACGTCTTTACTGTGCGAGTTCCTGCACACTGGAGCAGGTTGCCCAGAGAGGGTGTGGAGTCTCCCTCACTGGAGATACTCAAGAACCGTCTGGATGCAATCCTGTGCCATGTGCTCTAGGATGGCCCTGCTTGGGCAGGGAGGTTGGACCAGGTGACCCACTGTGGTCCCTTCCAACATTACTGATTCTGTAATTCTGTGGATAAGCTCTGAGAAGAGGCAGCAGGTAGTTAGGCGAGGATGAAGAGGGAAAAATTGACACCAAAACCCCCCAAACATCCATTTCTTGACCTGAACAGAGAAGAAATATTTGCACTCTCTCTGCTCCTATGAGACAATGTCTGAGAGATAGGGTCAGAAATATGATGGGGGGTGGGGGTGGGTATGGAGGGAATGCAGCTCATGGCTCCTTCTTGGTGGAAAACCTAGGAACCTAGCTCATAAATAATGGACATAAAGGATTTGAGAAATCTCTCTTCCTCTGCCTCCTACTGCAAGCAGTGCACATGGTAGCCCTCAGGAACCCCAAGACTTCAGTATCTTCCATTATAAAATTAATTCATTATAGAACCATGCTGGCTTTAGGAAAAAAACAGCAATTGCTCAAGATGTCTTCTACAGTACTCCATCGCCACCAAAACTGCAGGAAAAAAACCAGTCAGCCATCTCCAAGAAGGAAGCTGAGGGATGTTATGGGGGTTTTTTGATGTTATTTATTTAGTATTAAACCAGAACTAATACTCATTAGTACTAAAGAGGATGTCTGAATCTAGAAGCAGTAAAGAACTTCTAACTAATCAGAACCAGAACTTCTCCTCTTTTTCTTTTTTAGGAGTGGGGAGGTAAGTGGAAGGGGAGAGCTGTGTTTAAGCATGTTCAGCGTTCAAATTACCATCTCCACTTTCTCAGTTGTATCATGGTGCTGCTCGGTACCTTCAGTCAGTGGTACTTTGGGATTTTTTCACACAGGATTATGTGGGGCAGTTTAGACATGCTTGGATATGTTGCTCATGTTACAACTGCCACTTCTGTCTGCTCCTTATTGCACGCATACTCCAGCTAAGGAATTTCAGACACAACAATTTATTGCAGTTACTACAAAGTTTACTGATGCATCAGGCTAACAGCAATACTCCCCTCTCAAAGACAACAGACCACAACAGCTAGTAAGAAATCTGAAGACAATCCTAAAAGGGCATCTCTGAACAAGATGGGTGCCCTTTCTGCCAGTCATTATCTTTATGAATCCAGACCCAGACTACTCTGGGATTTAGTCTGCTTCCAAATTTGGCTCACCCAGCCAGCTGTGGAATGCTGATGTTGCCTACCAGCTCTGGAAGCAATACAGAGACAGACACATGCACTTCTGAGTTTTTTAAAAAGCCATCTTGTATGATTAAGAGAAATATTTAGTCCACATATGGAACAGTACAATCCAAACACACGCTGGAGCTAGAGGGAAGCTGAGGCAGATGAGAATGGACAGTTAAATGCAATATGCTCACTTCTGTAGCTGGAAATGCTGCACACAGGCAGTGTTAACTAAATACCAGCACAGGCAAACAATGGAAGGCTTTCAATCCAAGAGTACCACCACTAATGTAAATAAATCCATTTCTACTGGCAGCTAGTGGGGTGAGGGAAGAAGTAGTCTCACTGCACTCAGAATTTTCAGGAAAAGTCCGTACCTGAAACAAGCGTTTCCATCTCCTCCTCCCTCCCCTTTTCTAAACAAAGAAGTTGATTCATCCTTTTTACAGAAGTTGGCTGTCTGAGTAGTAACATAAGCTTAACCCAGGCCATTCAAAAGTTAGTTTGGCAACAGACAGTGGCCATTAAAACTGAGAGAAGATCAGTGTCTTGGCAGAAATAAAATAAAAGCAGCATGCATGACAGCATTAAATAGAATCATTAAATAAAACCATTGAGTAACTTCTCTTGATAAGCTACAAATCTGGCAAACTGCAGTACAGACACTGTCCTTGGGAAATGAGTGTCATTTAAGAAAGAGAAGGAAGGAAGGAAAGGAGAAAGTGTTGATATCATAAACAGCAGTGTGTGAAACTAACTCAGTGAAAGAATGACCTTAAAAGGAAAAAATGAATTGAATGTTTGTAACTAATATACACCACTGCATGCAACTGGGTTTGTCAGCAATTCTGTAACCACAAAACTGAGGAACTCCTAACCGTGCAAATAGAACTGGAATGAAACTTGGCAAACAGAATCTTGGCCTGGAAAACTGATGAAAGGTTTGGGTTTTTATTTGGAAGAAAGTTATTCTGTATGCGTAAAAACATACACAATTCTTATTTAGTCTGAAGCAGACACTTAGAAAAAAACAAATTAACCAACCATAGACAAGAAAGCACAAGATCAATTAACATGCATACTTTTTTTTTTAAAGTAGATTCCAAGTGTCACAGAAATCTCAAGATAGTTTCTTTGAAAAGCATGTAAGTCATGCCAATATGTATGGAGTTTCTCTATATTTACTGAATAATCAAATAAAATAAAGGTTGTGTATTGCTAGCAAAAGTAAACACCTTTTCTTTCCCTCAAAAAGAACATACAACTAAAATCAACTGCACCCACCAAGACTGGAAAAGTAGGAAACTTAGGGAGAAGATCCTGCATGCTCAAGCATGTGTCATTTACTTCTGCTCTTTACCGTTCGGGTCAGGAACATGTAAATCAGTATAAAAAGGAATCTCCCATCATTAATAAACTTTCATGTGTGGCAAGCTCTAAGGTGAACAAAACTTTACCCTCCAAACCAGAAAGGCAATAATATATTTTATTTTTTTAATAAGAGAGATTCTTATCTGATAACAGAGTTTAGAATCTGGAGCCTTAAGAACGTCAAACATCATCAGATTTACGTACTCAGATCAGCCAAAGCTTGTAACAGAAAAGACTTGTGTGGTTTGGCCCTTATGATCTACTTGAATCACTGAATGCTAACGTTGCTTCACCAGTGATTACAGGCAGTTCTCCAGAAAGCATTATGCTTTCCTTTATTCTGTCTTCATTCACAGGAGAAAAATTACAGAATTTCAGTATTTTGAGGAAGACGACAAGAGCGGGGGCATAAAGTATACTAAACTCTCCCCCTCATCTGTATTACTTTTATCCTTTTAGGACTTAAGGCTTTAAGGACATAAGGCTTTTTAAGCTGTTTGGCTTTCCCAAACAGTAACTAGGTGGATAGATGATGGCAGAGCGGTAGATGTGGTTTATCTCGATTTCAGTAAAGCATTTGACACTGTCTCCCATAGCATCCTCATAGATAAGCTGATAAAGTATGGGCTCGGTGATCAGGTAGTGAGGTGGATCAAGAACTGGTTAAAGGGAAGAAGTCAGAGAGTTGTAGTCAATGGGACAGAATCCAGTTGGAGGTCAGTAACTAGTGGAGTGCCTCAGGGGTCGGTACTGGGACCGGTGTTGTTCAATATCTTCATCAGCGACCTGGATGAGGGTACAGAATGTACCCTCAGCAAGTTTGCTGATGACACTAAGCTGGGAGGAGTGGCTGACACACCAGAAGGTTGTGCTGCCATTCAAAGAGACCTTGATAGGCTGGAGAGTTGGGCGGGGAGAAACTTAATGAAATTCAACAAGGGCAAGTGCAGAGTTTTGCATCTGGGGAAGAACAACACCATGCACCAGTACAGGCTGGGGGCTGACCTGCTGGAGAGCAGTGTAGGAGAAAGGGACCTGGGGGTCCTGGTGGACAGGAGGATGACCATGAGCCAGCAATGTGCCCTTGTGGCCAAGAAGGCAAATGGCATCCTGGGGTGCATTAGAAAGGGGGTGGTTAGTAGGTCAAGAGAGGTTCTCCTCCCCCTCTATTCTGCCTTGGTGAGGCCACATCTGGAGTATTGTGTCCAGTTCTGGGCCCCACAGTTCAAGAAGGACAGGGAACTGCTTGAGAGAGTCCAGCACAGAGCCACAAAAATGATTAAGGGAGTGGAACATCTCCCTTATGAGGAAAGGCTGAGGGAGCTGGGTCTCTTTAGCTTGGAGAAAAGGAGACTGAGGGGTGACCTCATCCATGTTTACAAATATGTAAAGGGTGAGGGTCAGGACGATGGAGCCAAGCTTTTTACAGTAATGACCAATGATAGGACAAGGGGTAATGGGTGCAAACTGGAGCACAGGAGGTTCCCTGTGAATATCAGGAGAAACTTTTTCACTGTGAGAGTGCCAGAGCACTGGAACAGGCTGCCCAGAGAGGCTGTGGAGTCTCCTTCACTGGAGACATTCAAACCCCGCCTGGATGCGTTCCTGTGTGATGGACGCTAGGTGACCCTGCTCTGGCAGGGGGGTTGGACTGGATGATCTTTCGAGGTCCCTTCCAACACCTAGGATTCTGTGATTCTGTGAAATGACAACAACAAAAAATGCAACCTTATTTGTTTGAGTGTTTCACAGCCTCCTCCAGCTCTATGCAAGATTTGTTTTGGTCTTATTACAGACCTGTTTCCAAACATTCTCACTGTCCTAGGATTGCCCTCACTACAGATTTAAGAGTCATCAGGCACAAGAGTGTCTTACTGTCACTCTGCTTGAATCATCTAGGTGTTACTGTAATGTAAGTAATAAATGAGATCTAGTAGACAGTAAAATAAACCTCATTAAATGAGAGCTTCTTTCGAACAACAAATTACTATTATATACTTTTTAAACTTGCACTGCAAAGACAGTACTTTGCACTTCAAATTCTTGCTTTAGAAAGACCTGTGTGTTAGAGAATTTCAAAGCTAACAAAAAGATTAAGCATCATGAAGCTTTTGAAGTAGGCACTATTCCCATTCCTCGATGCAGGAAAAACAGAGAGCAAGAGAGGTCGATAAAGAGACCTCCCCAACACGGTGAAACAAAACCAGGTTTCCTGACTTCTTGTTTAGTGCATGAAGCTACTTATATTCTTGAAAATTAAAAACCTGAATACCACCGCTGGTTCTGTGAGCAAGCTGGATCTCACAGAGCAAAGGAACAGTACTTAGCTTAAAGTGCCTGGCCAGAACCAAACCTGGGCTAGTGTGGGGATGCTGGCACGTGTGAAAAAGTTTAATCTTCAAATCAGAAAATACCCATGCATATGATGGGAGTGCCACCTGCAACTGGTAGTGTGATTTTAACTAATGAAGGTTTGGGAAAACTACTAAATCAAGACTGAACAGAAGAAGAATCACCATAGCCCTATCTGACAATAACAGAGAATTAAAAGCTGAACTACTAACAATACACATTTTTGTTGTACAATTTGAACCTCAGTAGTCCAAAACTCAGTTTTGTGTCTGGTCAACAATTCTGAGGATGCTAAAAGAAACTAAAAAACCTTTCATTCTGTCATTGAAAAAAAACCTTCAAAGATCTTCAGTTTGCACATCAGTGGACTAACCTGAATACACTCCACTACAGGAAGGATACCAGCCTGAAGGATACCAGCTAACCTAAACCCTCTATCCCAAAAGAGGCTGACAAGGTCAGGCATAAAGCAGGACTGCAAATGAGATAAGGAATGTGTACATCAAAAGCAGAAGCTAAATGAGAGGGCCTTTCCTACTGTACAGTCCTAGTTAATTCCACAATAAGGACAAGACATAAAGGTGGCAAAAAGAGACTACAGTACCTGCTCCATACACTTGAATGTGCAGACTTACATACTTGTTTAAGTATTTCTAGACTACTACCTGGTGTGCACACCAGCAACAGGAAAGATCACTTCCCTCAGACTAAAAAAATATATAGCAATAAATTCACTGATTTGTATTTTTTGCAACTTTAGTGCAGCACTTCCATCTTTAAAAGGGGGGGGAAGAAAGAAAAATAAGCATCAACTGGCTGAAAGTGGCAACCACAAAGAAGGAGCCCATATGCAGGAAAGGGCTCTTTCCAGCAGAAATACCACTTGAGCTATCAGCATGACTAAAGCCGTAATGATTGTCACCATCTCTCTTTACCTAAAGCCAAAAAGGCTTATTTGCAAGTAGTTTCCTCAGTGACCCCCTACTAGAAAGTCAGAGGTGACTACCTTAGATGTTTCTAACACTAAAGAAGTAATTTGATTTTGGCTAAACCTGTGGCAAAAAGTTTGGAGATCTATTTATGGTTACAATGAGGAAAACAAAGCCAAAAATCATCCCAAAACCACCATCCCCCACAAGATGTCATTATAATTCAAAAGTTCTTTCAACACTCCCAAAGACTTCCAGAAAAGAGTAATTCAATCCCTGTGAACTTAAGCAACAATCAGCTTACTCTCTTTGACATTAAAATGAACTTTTAAGAAATAATGGAAAACAAATAATGGAAAAAACCCCCTAAGTTTAGGTTCTGTGTTATTTGGGGCAAACATATCAAGTTGGGCCTGGTCAGGAGAGCTTCAAATTCTAGGTTGAGACACACAGATCAGTTGAACTGCCTCACTAGCACAGAAACAAAACAGATGAGGATGGTACACATGTGGGATAAGTTGCATTTCCAGAACTGCAAGAGAAGACAGTTATTTGAACTATTTGAGGTGGCGTGATTGACTTATACTGGTGAATGCCTAAATAGTACTTAAAAGTTGTTATACTGTAACCTAGCTAAATGAATTACTTTAAGCAGCATAAAGTCAGTCAAAATTCACAACACGTGATACAACTGGGAAGGACAAGAAATTAACTGATAAGCTTGACAATGAAAAAGTGGTTGCCAAGATACACATATTTTTCCTGCACTTACTAATACAGTGCTCTGCTCAAAGCAGAACTGACAAAGGTCTCCAAACAGAAACACGCAGCACACTGAAATAATCTAAACAGGTAGTTGCTGATTCAGTGATGTAGGGGACTCCTCCATCTGCAGGGGCTTCAGCAATCCCAAAGCACACACACTGAAAGTGATTAGAATCACAAGTTTCTTCCCTGTACTTGCAGGGTCAAAATGCAAAATCTCCACATCCTATTCCTGCCATCCCCACTCCTGTGGCATCATGTAAGATCTTATCAAAAACTCGTAAGGAAAAAAGTATAACCAAAGATGCTACTTTGAGAAAATTCCCAAACCACCAGCTGTAGCCTTTAAAGAGCCCTGAACCTTACTGAACTCATTGTCAGAAGCAAACCTTGTGGTTACCCCCTGGATTAATCTCTCCTGCAATGCAACCGTCAACAATACTGGATCCCACACTTGCACTTCCAGAAGCTCAGTATTTCAGCCAACATAACAGATATCTTGGCAACACACAGATGAAACTAGGCAGCAGCTGTTTTTTAGAGTGAGTTCAGGAAGGTAAGATAAAAAGGATAAAACTCAGGCATGTGCATTTCTCAGAAAATAACTGTAGTCTCTGTTCTTCTGGTATGATCTTTAAAGATCAAATACCTTGAAGGTATGAGCCTGGAAACTAAAATTGGCAACTGTTGGAGACCTAAATCTATGGGCTTGGACTCAGTTATGATGCTGGATTTATGACCTTAGAATACCTTCCACATCACCACAAAGATTTCCTAAAGCCTTCTCTGTGCAACAGGCTATATAAGTGTCACCTGTGGTACAGACAGAGCTGCAAATAAATGCTCATCATCTCCCTTTCTTCCCTTTTCATTGCACTCCCACCCATCAACAAAAAAAACAACAAAATAAACCATGCCTCTGTTCAGAGGTAATACTTAGCCCTCTCTTGCAAAGATGGTCTATCTGACATACATCTAACTAAACTCTGAAGAACTGTTCCTAAATTGCCTGTAGTTCTGGCAGCTACCACTTCTATTTCAAAACTGACAAAGGACTTGTGAACCTGAAACTTAGCTTTTCCTACATGTCAGCAGGTCAATCTAACATAAACCACCTGCAAGACTTCTACATCCTTGTATTATCTTGAGTACAAGAGATATTCCATACCCCTCTGTAGAAAGAAGTCATGTAAGTACATACAGCGTTTTCCTCTTGCCATCAGATGCCATTACACTGATGCAGAAACAAGAAAGTAATACTCATCAGGTCTTTTCAGGAGCCAAGAACTGGATTTTCAGAAGCACCGAGTACCTGTGATTTCCAATAGATTTGGACCAGGAGTTACGCATTCAGTACATTGTTTGAAGAGTTGGATTGTGTCTTCTTGCAGCACAATGACTGCTGCAAGGTGAACACCTAGTAATTATCACTTGGCAGAAAAAGACTTTAGAGAACACACTGTCAGTTGGGGATGAGCAGCACAGTACAGCCACATCCTTCAAAGTCCTCCACACATTTGCAAGATCAGCATACCCCGACATTCATAAACATGCTAAGAGTCCTGCCTCAAGAGTCCCCTGAATCGAATTAGTCTATTATAATGAAGAATTTTTCATCTCTCTATTTTGCTATATACTTAATGAGCTAATCACCAGGTGATTCACTGGTATCTAACAACAGGTATTCCTCATTCACAGCTTGAGAGTTTGATTCTGCTGAATTCTCAGTACAGGAGGTGATAGCAAAAAAAATTTTACGGAAAGGGTGGTCAGGCATTGGAACAGGCTGTCCATGGAAGTGGTAGAGTCACCATCCCTTGAGGTGTTCAAAAAATGTTTGGAAGTGGCCCTTGGGGACACGGTTTAGTGGTGGACTTGGCAGTCCTGGGTCAATGGTTGGACTTGATGATCTTGAAGGTCTTTTCCAACCGAAGTAATTCTGTGATAACTGATGTTCCTGTTTGACTTTGTCTGTAAAGCATTGATGGAAAACCCTGAAACTGACACTCCTTCACCTTGGCTTACTCTCACTTCTATGATCAAGTTACCTTTTAAAATATGCCATAAGGTTTACAGTCACCGAAGGATACCAAGTTTGCCCTGGTGGTCAAGGACTTTTTTCAACTCCTCACTGGCCTTTTTGAGTATATTGACTTAAACACAGACAGCATGGGCTTCCTGAACTTTCAGAAGAATCTTAAAGAGGTCTATCGCTTGTAAGCATTTCTACCTCAGTCAGAGCTTGAATCCAGTACTTGAGTTCTGGGGACAAAAGTGTTTACAGAACTCAGTACGCAAGACTGACGTCCTGGAACACTATGTTGTACTGCAAGAACATTAAAAGTCAAGTGTCAAGCAGAAACACTCCCTGCATATAGTTTATCCTCACGAAACTGGCAGCCTTGGAAAGTAAATCACCCCCAACTTTCACCTCTTCTACTCTGTAAAAAGCTACGAGGAATGCACGTAAGGAACATCCTGATGAGACAAAAATGGGGAAGGTTAGTGCAGCAAAAGAAACTGAAGCAAGTAAAATGGTAATGCCACAAACAGCTGAACATAATAATTCACTGGTCCTCAAATAAGGAAGGTCTTGCTTCCTTCTTATCTTCTGTCCTTAGCTTAACAGGCCTCTCTCTCTCTTCTCCATCATCTATGCTAGTCACTGGGCCCTCCCTGAATCCAGTGCAACCTGCTAGGCCATAAGAAAGCTACAAAGCTTTTCCACATTAGTTTTCTAACTTCTGAGTATGATGAATTGGCTCAAAAAACAGGTCAACCACAGAATCAGTGCAATGGACACAGCAGGTATGAGGGCCTGGGAACTTTTAGATAATCCCTCATAGGCTCACAAAAATATCCCGAGATATGTATTTCTGATCCAAGACTTAGCATTTTTTTCCCTTGACATGGACACACAAATGGATCCCATTGTGGAAAAAGCATAGGCTCAACACTTCCATCACAAGCAGAAAACACTTCTGTGAGCAGCCATTTTGTAGTATGAAAACCAATTTTGAATTATGTGATGGTCATTAACAGTATAGGACAATAACTGTTTTGATCTCAAAAGCTTTCAGATTAGTCGATGTAAGTGGGGGTGAGGGGAAACTCGGGAAAAGAAAGAATTAAGAAGGTAATTATCATATTTTTTTGGGGAAAAAGCAACCTTTTGATTTCACTAAAAAGGAGATGGACATGGGGCTGCATGGAAAAGGGAAGAAGGGAGAACTGGAATACTAAAAAATAGCTAGTTACATAGTTATTGCTTGACATATTATATATATGTAAACTGACTTGCTAAGTTGTCCCCAATAATTCTGTAACAAAACATATTTCCACTACATATTTTATTGTCAACAGTTTAAGATACATAAGCTTGCCTTTTTTGATTTTCTTAAAAAAGGCACAGCTTCCAGACCCCATCTAGTGGTGTGAGTGCCTTACAACAGCCTCACTAATCAAGACCACATTTAAGCTTTCCAGTGCACTGTTTTTAAAAGAGAAACACTACAGTTGGTTTCAGTTTATTGATCACCTGAAAGAATGGCAATACTCGCACATTCTAAAAATAGAAAAATCAGATTTCCAGAACCACAAGTCAACTTGTAATCTTATATTAGTTCTATTTTATATGCTTCATATGCTATTTTTAAGCATCACCACATTCAAATCTTATTAGTACACTGGGGCACAAGGGTAGAATCTCAATTGCTGCACTACGTCTGAGACAGAAGAGATATCAAGCTGTGAATGAACGCTGGGAAAAAGCAAAATGAATCTGCCTCTGCATCCTGACTCAGACAGCAAGACTAATCAAATTATGACTATTTGAAGTGAGCTAAATGTTTCACAATTCAGAGCTGTGCAACTGTCAAAATTTCCCCGTGCATGCCAAGAAATGCTGGCTTTTCAATTACCTTCTGCACTGTAGTAGCCAAACATAAAGAACTTCCAGCTTCCCATCAGAAAGTTAACCAATTTCACAGTATATGAATGAAATCTACTCACAATCAGAACCTTTTTTCTAACCCTGAAAGTATTTTATTTTTAATTTGTAGAGATGTTTAATGTTGTCTGACTAAAGAAGCAGATAAAACCAACTCTCCTGGCTGGAGGAGTGTAACAGCAAGCTAGAAGACAAATTCTTCTATAATCCAATTGGAGAAAAGCCACGTATTTTGGAGAAAAATACTCTGGTGTAAAATCCTCAGATCTTAAGTAGATGCAGTTCACTTGTTTCTGACAAGCACTGGAATATATATCTGAACTCTCTAACCGACTAGGATATCACTGCTCCATTCAGGATTTTGAAAATTTAGAGCTATTAGTTTAAAACTGCCCAATTAGCCATATTCATCTGGCTCCCATGCAAGTTTTAAAGTTAACAGCAAACCACCCCTTTTCTGACAGTGCATCATCAAGCTGAACAAAGATAAAGAAACGCTATACCTCAACGTGAGGAGCCTCTGCTGATTAAAACCAGAACTTCAGGATTAAGCCTGATCACCTTCAAATGAGTGAAGGCCAGCTGAATCCTGTGGGTTTATCAAACCTCACCTCTATCTGTAAAGAGCATTACCACAGCAGCGGTGTTGGCCATAGTACACGTTACGTGAAGGTATTGTAAGCTACAGTACTGCTATTTGCCACAAACAGCTAGTCTTTGGAATTCTAGGCTTTTAATTTGCTTACTGGAATTTACAGGGGAGCAGCAGCAGCAGGATTCCCCAGAACAGTCTCCAGTTATGAAGCAAATCAAGTAGTGGATGCATCAGTTTAATTCTGCTTCCATCTGGGAACTGATGGAGAACAGGACAGTAGTTGGGGTAAATGATTTTTACATGAAGTGTCATACCAGCAGCAAGTTATTAACTACATATAGCCATTCCACCTTTCCCACGCTGGAGAAGTGCCGCAGTCCTGCTTAAGCCACCAAAAGTTACTATTTTGCAATCCACAGCAAACACCTTCCCCTTCTTTCTACCTATTCAACCCCTAATCAAAACACCACTACCACACATTGTGACCAAACAGCTAAAGTTTACCTGATCTAGTAATTTCTGCTAGCACCACAGGTGGAATGATAGGACTGAAAAATTCCCCAACGGCCACAGTATTATGAAGGATTACATCATCACTGAAGGAAAGGAGGAATTTCCTTTGACAGCTTGTGGCATAAAATAAAGTGCCTCACAACTCAACTTTATGTGCAGCAATGGAAATAAAAGGGTAGGCTGGGAAAGGGATAGACAGGTCTAGCAATTTTATACTATAGTTTTATATTGTGCTATTCAAGAATCCCAGCAAGTTAGTATTTCCACATCGTGTCCTCCAAAGCCTCTATTCCTTCATCCTTCCTACACCTCAGGCAGCTTCACATTTTCTTAGATACTGATGACAGTATAAGAGAGACCTACAAACCTGTGGAGATCCAGGGTTTCCACCATTAGCAGACTATTTTGACAATGAGAAAAGCAGCTGATGCAGTAGCTGTTCTTTGCTGTGCTGGTGTTCTGGCACACAAGCCACACAGGCAGCTTCCTGTTTATCCTTAGATTATGGAGAACTTCAGGGCTATTTAACCCATTCCACCTATAAAATCCATCAGCCAAAATGCTTTTAGCAGACACTTTACCTGAAACTACACTTTGTGTCTCTTATTATGGGTAAGAATACAAAAAATATATATGAACTCCCTCACATACCAGCTTCAGTTGTACATAAAGTCTATCACAAGTACTCACAGTATTATGTGGATTATTTCATTCTTAACAAAAACCTTTTTTTTTCCTGATAATTAAGTTCACACTATATTTTCCCCAGAAGAGACTGTAACAAACTAAAACTCACAGATGAAAATCTAAATTCTGGTTTCCACTTCCTCACTGGAGTGAGGATTGTATCTTAACTGATCCACAAATTAATAAAATTGTTTCCTCATAAAACAAAGTGAATTGGCCCCAAATACATTAAGAATCAAGTTCTGTATTTCTACACCAGCAAACTGTATCTGCAGAGACCAGTGGGAGTTTTGGCAAATGCTCTGTTACTTTATTAAAGACCAAAAATCCAGCCTACTTTATTTAAACATGAGGGACTCTGGGTTTGGCAGCCCACTAGCAGGACACAGCTCACTCTTCAGAGTCCTCTTCCCTGAGAGTTTCCTGGACAGAACCTGCAGTGGCAGCAGAGTGCTTTAGGCCATGTTCTTTTCCTCAGCCAAGCATACCCTTCTCACCACATTTTGGGCACATCTCTGATCAAGTAAAGGAGGAAAGCTGGTGGCTGTCCCAGAAAAATGGCAGCTGAATGCAGACTGATCACCTGCATTCATGTAAGTTACACCTTGCTCAGCCCAAGTGGGAGTATCAGTGAGCAGCATTTACTCTGCCAGGAGCAGCCAGTCTCTTACTATTCACCTTCCTGTTCCCGAGTCCTCTGGGAAGCACGTGCCTATTTTACACATGCACCACACCTAGCAGGTGCAAATGCTTTAAATTCAGTACTTAAGGGAACAGCTGCATGGTACATACAGTGTATGTCCACCTGTACAATAAGGGTGTTGCACATGTTTCCCTGTGCAGAAAAAAAGTGGTGTGACCTACCCACATAGGAACTTTAGCACTGTAGTTGCAAGGTATGATGTTAACCATCCCCATTTAGCTTTTTAATTGGAAAGATTTACTTTGATCACATTAGGACCAGAAAAGGTCTTGCCCATCAGATGTAAGCATATAAGCTTCCACCAATTTAATTTATTCAAGGCCTTTGAGGCAACCCAGAGGTTATAACACAAGGCACCCTTTCCCCTCCCCCTTTCATCATTCAAAAAAAGA
Organism: Aegotheles bennettii; assembly: GCA_013398125.1. Lineage (NCBI taxonomy): Eukaryota > Metazoa > Chordata > Aves > Caprimulgiformes > Aegothelidae > Aegotheles > Aegotheles bennettii. Next base: position 249,442 of record VZRW01003339.1, on the reverse strand, counting down.
CTGCAGAATTCAGATTTGACAAAGGTTATTAAGGCTTTCACATTGGTGCTAAACCTGGAGAAATACGAATTACTTGCCAAGAAGCGTTACTAATTAAATTCTGTTACAGCTATTTTATATTTGGCATTAGAAAGAATAATGCCACAATACAGCTAGAAATGTGTGTCCCTAAATGTGTGAGCACAGACTGTTATCCCATATACACACAGCAACCCCCGACAAGCTCACAGCAAGTACTTTGCCTTGTGGTTAAGACTGAGGAAAGAGAGAGGATAGCATCTGCATTGGAGATTATCTGAGTTTCCATGACTTGATAGCTGCTACCACCCCAAGCAACAGCTCATCAACACTGTTATATATAGACTGAAAAACTTTTGGAGATCAAAGCCTTAATGAGAATAGCTAAAAATAAGGAAAAGGCACTATTTCCGCTATCAGAAAGCAGCTGTTAAAATTTGTAAATGGAGAATTCCTTACTCAAGTAAACTGCTCCTGCATTTAACAGGGTTAATACTTGTATCCTTAGTGATACTTAATTCCTCTCTCTAGTCCTCTTAGCCTTGTACAACCTTTCCAGGGTGATCTAATTTCACTTTGCTACCCAAGTGAAAGACTTCATCTAAATTTTGCATCCATAAAGAATTTCTACTGATAAAAGTTCTACTGCTCTACCAACACACTTCATTCTATATTCACACTCTGAGAATAATATCTGAAGAGAGAAATGTTTTGGTGTAACTGCCTTTCCAAAACAAGGCCAACGCAACCTGCAGAAGTTCTTAAATTACAAAATTGAGGTAGAAGCTGAAAAACAAAGAATCCTGCAAAACGAGCATAAGCCCAGCTAGCTTGGCAAGAGGAAGCCAACTTTGTCCATATTAGTTCACAAGGAAAAAATAGGCATGAACTGAAGTTAAAATGACAGAAATTTTATAGGAAAGAAAAGCAAGAAACATGTTTTTTAAGAGCAAAATAACCTTAACGTCTTATATTTCTCTCCCTTTATCCAGTAAATGTTGAAATTAGTTTGATGTTAGAAAGTCTAAGACCTAGACATAAAAAAGTTTGACAAGGGTATGAGAAGATAGCTTAGATAAATTTGTAACTCCCTTCCAATTAAATTTTATCAAACAAATTTAGTAACAGACTGTACAACAGTTGCCAACAAGGGCTCTGGCAAACTTTACAAATGTGAGTGAGCTCTAGAGTCACCAGTATCAGCATGCAAATTCTGATTCAAACTTAAAAGTATAAATTAATTCAAACCATTAATGTTTACAATTTAAGAACCATAAACCCTCCTGAAACCATAACTTGGTTGCTAATGTAATGGATATCTAAATATTTTAGAAATTTCTTTTTTAAACCAGTTATAATTAACTTCATATGAGATTGCCTTTTCTCTCTGTACAGTACAAACTCAAGAATTTTTAGTGATACGCACTTCTAGATATTCCAAGAAATTCACCAATAAGGGGAGAGTCAAGTGTAAGCTACAGAAAATTTTAAATAGTTGAAGCTACTGCACTGTAAAACAAGTACCAACTGTTTTCCCCTTTTTCAATTCTTTGAAATTATCCTTTCTACGCTTACACTTGTAACTGGAAACACGTAAACGTAGAAGTTGGAGGGTAAGGAAGAAACATTTACTTGAGGTGGCCAATTTTTTTTTCTGATCATTATTATAAAAAAAGGAAATTACTTTCAAAACATGAAAGACTGGAAAAGACTTCAACAGAAGCTTAATCTCTCCTGCATGTGAAACTCTGGTATTAGACACTGTATATGTCCCTTTCAGAATCCAGTCTAACCACATTTCATACTGCAAACTTGTTCTCTTCTTTTAATTTGTTTAAAATCCTATGCAAATCTGGAAGTACATTAAACAGACAAACTGATTATCCAGTTGTCTAGGAAATCATAGAAAACTCTTTAAGTGTTAAGTAAAAAGCGGCCTTGACCACAATCTCAAGTCAGCCACTGAAAACAGCTGGGTAGAAAAAAACCCCAACCTGTCAACCAGGCAATGACCACCATGGCTTCTTCCAGTATTTATATATAATGATACGAACTTGACACAACAGTTTGAGTTAATCTGCAGTTGTGAGGCCAGGCAGGCTTCCAAAAAATCACTTACCTTCACACTGAAGGTCTAGCCCCATTTGAAAATCAAATTAGATCATATGTATGAAGAATAATGTTAATTATGCAAAATAATTTAATTCAGCATTACTAACATTGCTGTTAAGTTTGTTCTGCATCTTTTCTTACCATCATATGTCCTCATTTACAAAAAAAAAAAGTGTGGCACACCGTCACCTCTCAAGGGAAAGAAACAGCACAGCATAAAACAAGGTCAGCCAGATCTTACCTCTGAGGTTTACGAATGTCCCAGAGTCCCACACCTTCCTTAGAGTTGGCAGTAGCCAGTAATCTGGGTTCTACTGGATTAAACATCACACTGTGAAAGGCTGATGGGTAGTGTGCCAAGCAGAAGGGCTCTGTTGAAAAAGTTGAGATTTCAGACATAAGAAAAAACAATGCATACAACTGTTCGATGCAATGAGTTTGGCAGCTTAATATGGAAACAGCATAACAAGATCTGAAGATATAGAGACATGTTCAAACCATTTCTCAAGCTGACACATCCAAAGCAACCTGAGGTTTTAAAATCCACCCACACATACATTAACTATGTCTAAATATGGAAAAGAACACATACTAGATTTCAAGACACCATTTTGCTTATGGAAGGTTATCAGAGTTTAAAACTAGCCACTTAAAGATCAAGTATTTGAATCTTCTTAAGGTTCATGATCAAAGAGCCATCTAATAAGGACTACACATGGGGGGGCTTCTGAAAATTTCCTAGTAATATATACCCTGAAAGCTTCAACAGCCATTGATGATCATGTAAACTGTAAATGTAACAGCAGTTGCTTATAAGGGAAAAATACATTACAAAAAGGTGAAATAAATTTGTATGAAACTCAGTTCAACGCAAGCTGCCAATCCTGGGGAAAAGAGGCTTGCCACCTCTTAAGTGCTGTATAAGCAGCTGTGTGAGTAGACAAGAAGAGTGTTCCTCCTGCATAAAAATTTTAACAGTTGGCTTTCGCTGTTCACACACTGAGTTAAAAACATGCTCATGCAGACTCTCTCACTCTCATCTTGATTAGTGTACCAAGACTGTTTAGCCTGCTACTCTGCCCTATTCATTCCATCAAAATGCTGCCTCCATGAAGAGTGGGAATGAGCCTTGACTTGGCCATGCTTCTCTGCATCTTTCTGCTAGCTTTATGGCTTTAGGTGCAGTCCAATTCTCTTTGTTGTTTCTATCTTTTGTGGCATGCTGCCACTCTTTCACTCAACTAAGAAACCAGAATCAATGCCTATTTTGAGCCAGGGATTATGCTAGACTTTTCCATTCCCTGTTTGCTTTGATGCAACCACTGTGCTGCTTGCATGCTTGGGAGGCACTCTTACTGCCCTTATTTGAGTCACTCTGTGCAGGAACCTTTAGCACCACAAGCACCGCCAAAGGCACTTCATTTTCTTTCCTCATATCCCTCACTAAGATGCATAAAACATGGTTAAACAGATAACCCTCTCCAATCCCCAACCTTTCAAAAGTACTGCCTATCAAGCAACTGAGACAGAATTAATGTTTATTGTCCCACGCCACCTGCATCCTTCTCTTGTGGTCAATTTGGTCAATTTTTGACACAGGGACTTTCCTTTTTAGCATTCACTTAGCAGTGATCAAAACAAAGGTCTCTGATCATGGCTGATATGGTCCTATAAATTGTCATAGGAGGCAGAGGTAAAGGGAAAAACAAGAGCAAACTTTTGTCCCACCAGCCTGCCCTATGGCTTTAGAGATTGCTGTTGGTCTGCTGGCAGTTTCAAATAAAGTTTAACATCAAAACTGACCTTCTACACTTGCATCATCAAATCAGATCCCTGCTGGGACATAAATGGCTGTGTTACTAAACTGGCAGCCCCCACTGAGAAGCAATGCCCTGCAGTAGTTGAGTGGAGAGACAAACAACATCAGATTGCCACATAAAGGAGTTGTTTTTAAAAATAAACTTTTCATTTGTATACATTTGTTTAGTGAAATAATTGTCACTAATAACTGGTGTTTTCCTTCACCCCTTTATTATAAATAGCCTAGCCTGCTACCAGTTTTCTTCTAAGATTACAAAAGTTGCCTTTCAGTCTGTCCAATTAAAGAGAGATTACAGGAGCTAAACTAATGAGGCACCAAGTTACTTTAATGAAAAGTAGGGGGGATTTTTTTTTATTGTTCTTTTTGCTCATTCACAATTGTAGCTCTTACACAGTGGGGTATGAAAACGTTTCTCAAGGGAGGAGATCAGCATCAGCTCTAACAAAAACTAAAAGTCAGTCTATAAAAATTAATGCATAAATCACTCAGCAGTAAAAGACAGGGAGAAACAGAAGGGGAATGAAACTCCTTTTCCAGCTTCTTCTAATGCACTACTTTAAACTAGGAGGTTATTTGCAAGATTTTAATGAGCTGGCCACTCAAAGTAACTAACTATACTTAAGGCTGGCAGGCATAGCATCTATTCCCATGACAATACCTTTGCGGACAAAAGGATTACCCCAGTGACAACCATTATATTGTTGTAAACATTGGCAGGGTTCATGTATAAATGCTGACTCAGGACTCCCACACAAGTGTGCAACAGCCCTTTATTAAAAATTCAGAGAACCTAAGACAGTACCCCAAAAAAGTCTCAAATGCACCACAGCCAACACTTCTTCGCTCCATTTTCATTGGTGCAGCCTTCTCATTCAAAGTCTCAGCAACAGTAAAAGCAGTAGCAAGGTTTAATTAAAACAAATAAGGACAAGCCTCATTTCATACAGTTTCAGAAACTTAGACCAGACTGGACATTAGCTTATGACAGTAAGCAGCATCTGTCCCACCAGCTGCTGACATCCACTGTCAGCAACATGTAGTTCTCCTAAGAGAGACAAATCTTCACGGTGTAGAGTTTAGGAGAAGGCAATAAGGGAGCATTCCACCATCTCTAATTTGGAAGCCACATTCAGTGTCTGATCTCATCACATGGATATTAGGAAAACAGAAAAATAGGAATGAAGTGACACTTGGATTTACCAAAGGCAAATTAATCACATCAGACCAATGTGATCTCTTTCTTTGACAAAGTAACTGACATTTTGTAGAGGGGAAAAGTGGTAGAGCTCCTGAGGACTAAATTCACATGGGGTATATTATCAAGTTTAGCTACAGACAGTTGGGATTAGCAAAGGGAGTAGCATGGGGCAAAAAACTGGCTGAAAGGAAGACAACAGTTTGCTGTGCTAGTAAGGGACTTCTGAGCAGAAGGGAGGTTATTAATGAGTTCCTCAAGGAGTGATCCAAAGACACTGCAGATATTTTTGGTAAAGTTTGTGAAATACATATACTGAGCATGCACATTGTTTTTCAAAATGTTCTAATAAAATTACTAGATGGGAAAAAGATAAGGTGTATCACAATTGCACAAGAGAATTGGAATTCATAGTGAATCAGACTACTGAAACTGAACGCAGTGCTAGTATATTTATTTTTTTATTTGTACAAAGGCAATATCCTTGGGTTAAGGAGGGCATCATTAAGTATTTTACTATGAGTATTCTGGTGAGGCTTATAAAGAAAAATCTAATTCTGGTTACTCACTCTGGTTCAATAAAGCCCTTATGATACTAGTGTCTCTAAAAGACCTCTGTAAGACTATTAAGTATTACTTGTTTCAGCTTGTATTTCCTAGTCAAAAAGGGACAGAATCATAGCCTAGAAAAGTTATCAAATTCACTAGGTATAGAAAAAGCTAATTCAGTTAAACAGCAGCTTTAACCTAACAACAAATGCATACAAATTACCACAAAATACATAAACTGGATTTCACTGCCATAAACAACTTTCCTGTAAGACCAGTAGAAGCTATGAGTTGAGGCAATTGCATTTAATCAGCTTATGAAAAAAAGATGAAAATTTATTTTAGCTATGAAGGAAGGGAACTGGATTCTGTACTCCTGCAGATTGCTCAGTTTTAAATTCTCACCTTTGTGTTCTTTAGGACGGAATAAATTCACAACTTCATTTACTTAATACTTAAGTATTCATATACTGAAATCCAATTACTGAAGTATTCCTCTTCAAAATTATTTAACTACAGTTCTAAGCTAAGTTTCTTCAGCCTTAAAACTGCAGTTGTAAAAACATAGATCGCAGTGTTTTGAGAAGCTGCAGGTTTGTTACATAAATAAACAGTATCCAGTTCTGGTTTTGAAAACAATGACTGAAGTAATAATTTAATTCCCTGCTAAAACAAAAGGGCTCTAAGTTTCCATACAACCAGAAAAACATTATGCATAAGAAAAAAATCTCAGTGTCACAGGGAAGCATATAAATAGCTTTGGAAAAATATTCAAATCAAAATAACAGCTTTCTAAACATCCAAAAATTTTTTATCCCAGACTATAGACAAAAACAAAATCCATACTCCTAATTGACTTCAAGTTTAGCAAGACATTTTTGTTGAAGAAACATGTCCTCCACTGCTTCTTTACTCAAGTTAAAAGCTATTCATATCTAGTTCTGTGCTAGCCTGCACTACATGCAGGTACTTAATGAAATCATTTGAGACAGTAACACTGAACTGTAAAGACAAGGGCTTGCCTATCACTGGCCACGAGAATTATGCCTCACTTTCCTCCTTCTCCAACACTCCCTGTCTCGACTGTCCCAGATAAAATTAACTTTTCCCTTCCCTGCCTTGCCCAAATTCTTACTAAATCAATGACCTTTTCCATCTAGAGGTCTCACCTCCATGTGAAGATTCCCGGATGTCCCAGATAAGAACCCGGCCATCATCTGATGAACTGGCAAAGATGTTGTCATTTACTGGGCTCACTGAAAGGCCGTACACTGCATCCTCATGGGCAAACACATCCAACGTCTCAGTGCTGGTAAGAAGACACACAATATTATCATTCTTCCTTCTTTTGCTGTTGTTTTAAAAAGCAAGGTATTTACAGCTTTATCTATCTAGTAAGACTTAGTGACAAGATTTATGTAACTTCATAAGACGACCCTTGTGTTCAGTTAGAGTAAAAAACAAAGAGCTCACATAGTGACCAAGGTGTCATGCTATGAGGAAAACCTTGCCCTCAGACCAAACCCCACACATTAAAAACGTCAGAAACTGCAAGATACTATGGAAATCAAGTTCTATTAGATTAAACTTGGGAGGAGGCAATGAGAAAGACATCTTGGCATCTGTGGACTAAATTTTTACTACTTAACATAAAAATGAAAACAAGACAGAAATTCACTCTTTAATACAGGCTTCTGTATCATCCAAAAGTTCAGTTGAAGTTCACAATACAGCAACTTCCCAGCTGGCTTTTTAATAAGTTTTCTTGGTTCTCCAGGATAGACCAGACCTATATTTTTTGCCATATAAAAAAAGCAGCAAAAAAATTGAATAAGAAGTCCCCCGAAAATACCTTGATTTCAGCCATCTCACAGCTATAAAAAAGAAAAAGATCATTCTCAGTCCTTTTCCCAACTTTTTAGATCATATAAAAAGGAGGAAACAGTGGCATGAAGAGGCCAAAAGCCAAAATACTGAGAAGATTCTGGGGTTGTTTTATTTCTTTGGCAAAACTCCTTTATTTCCTTAGAGAACACACTTTGTATATGCTCTCTATACCTCGTGGAAACTTCACCAAAGAGATCCCACACAAAATCAGTGTTTTGCTCCCAATGTAATTGATGTTCTTAGTGACAGATCTACTAATTCTGTCTAACGGACCACTAAAAGAAAGGCCAAAAAAGTGGTAACAGAAAAAAACATTTAAAAGTATGAAAGAGTATGAACGAAAGAGTATGAACGAAAGAGTATGAACGAAAGAGTATGAACGAAAGAGTATGAACGAAAGAGTAGTTGACAGACCAAATGTTACCATTTAAGAAGACAGAATAACTTTCTATAGAAATCAATCAGAATTCAGCGTGACAGACTAGTAAGGTTTCTTTTAGAAGATCACAGTAATAGCCTTAGAGAAAAGAATTCTGTATGCATTACAGCCTGACTTAACATACTTTAAAAAAAAACAACTGATAAAAAAACATTCAAAATACATACATATCAAAAAATGTTTTATATTTCTCTGTTGTTACATATATCTCTTCTTGGTTTTCCTTTACACTTGATTTTTTGAGCTCATGTTATTTAAACAGTCATTACATATATCTGTAGAAGTTATTAGTACAGACCAAAATTTTAACTTTATAGTTTTTCTATTTCAAAAGCAGTAAGCACAGAAGACATGATACGCTATCTAAAGAAGCTCAATCTAATACATTACCACTACCGTATTAATTGTATTTTGACTAACAGCCTAATCTTGATGTAGCACAACAAAGCCTAATTCTTAAGTGCTTTGCAGCTTTGGTAAATTGTAAGAATAAAAATCAATATGCTGTGTGGGATATCAGGCAGCTGCAGGCAAAGTTTGAAAAGGTAGTTGGGCAGGCCAAGCACTAGCTATCTTAAATATGAGTCAGGTGAGAGTTTTGAAAAACAAAACAAAAAGTCTCTATGTACAATACTTGTATATGTGCCAGACTTATCTGGCTTGGAATCTACTCAGAACCTACTATGCTGCCTGCAGGAGAGCGTATGTATTTAATAACCTTTCTTTTTCCCAAAGTCAAGATGATGCAGAACCCAAATGCTTAAAAAAATGGGGTAATGGGGAATACTTCATTCCAGATATTAATTTAGATAAATAAAAAGCATGTTTCAGGATTAAAACACTGTGCTTTTTTTCCCAGACCATTGATTCAAAACAAAAAGTGCCTCTAGTGAGTTGACATTAAGGGAACTCTTGAAGCAGTGGAAAAACAAACTGTATTTACCTTTCAACATCATGGAGTATAACTTGCTCATCATTGCCTATAAAGAGAAACATAAATCATGTTTCAGTCATTAAAAAGCATTATAGTGAAAAAATAAACTACAATAAATAGTTTCTTCTTATTTTCTATTTCAAAAACAGAACTGAAGCAGAGAGAAGACCAGTTCAGTTGCCAAGTTGTCAGCCCTCTGCTCAGTTATGTGAAAGGCTCCATGTGACATTTCTAGTCATGACTGAATGCACCAATCTATTCCACCTGTTACTGCTCAACAAATAATTCTACTTAATGGTGTAACTGATCATTCTTTGTTCAGTTTGAGCTTGAGTTTTGGGACATTTGCAGTAAAGAGAAGAATATTATATGAAGCAGCAGAATACCTTTCTTCCTGCTCAAGAGGATGCTCCATAAAAAATGGAAGGTGAAGAGATGCTGTAAGCAAAAGGCACTGGGCTCCCAGCTCAAATGCTGCCAGTTCACACTGTCAGCATTCAGAGTTTTGCAACCATGGAGAAGGCATGAACGTGGCAGCCAGTGTAATTTCTTTTGTATTAACAAAAACCAGACCAAGTAAGTGGACAATTAAGTCACTTTTCTTTGACCACACCCATCGAATACAAACTAACCACATGCATGCAGAATAAGAGAGTCACAGCTACAAAGTAATTCCACTGGCTCATGCAGCATTTTTCAAGCTATAGCAAGGGAGTATTTTTTTAGTCTTTGCACTGAGTATTAATTTATCTAATTTGGCACTTCCTCTTTAGAAATATTTAAGAAGACACACATTTCTATTAAATTCAGGATTTAAAAAAACAGAAAGATCAGAAAGTCATATATTTGTGCTTAGTATGTCTTTGTAGTTGCAATATCAAGTTGTGAATCTTTCCTAATGTACACCAAAGCCAGAGGTTCAGAAGGAGCAAGATTTCACGTTATGATTCTTAAGTGTTCAGTTGACTCAGTTTTCATTTATCCCATGCGCATTCCAATTTGTATTCTGTCCCAACAGAAGACACATGAGAAAGTTTCTCTTTAACTAATGAGGTGTGAGATTTTTCTGCATCCACTTGCTCTTTGCACAGGTTCCTAGTTAAATCGTACCAGCCTTAGATTACTGCGGTAGCTCATTTTTTCCACAGTACAATAAACAAGTCACTTATGTGTAAGTAAATGTCCTTTGATCATTAATTGCAATGGAAACTGTTCCTTATACATTACAGGCAAGGTTTATACCTAGTAAAACTACTCTAGTGTCTATGCATTTTTCCCTGGTGAAATACAATCTAATTCCTCCAGTGACAAAATTTCCTCCAGCAGACACTCCTGCTTGTCACTCTCCATACAGTATGAACAGGAGAATCATTCTAGATGCCTGGCTTCAGGCCTCTAGTCATCATGGAACCAACCTTCCCTTCCATCACAAGCTCCAAAATGGGAAAGAAAGAACAAAAGGATGGGGTGTGTTGAAAAAACACTGTTCCTCTCTATTTTGTGTGTGGGAGCAGGTGGTGACAAAAATCTAACCAAAAACTGCTTGGTTGCTTCTGGTAAGGATGCATCTCTACAGAAAACATCACTGCTGCCCAGCTCAGTATAGTTCCCACTTACAGTGTTAATTACTTAACACAAGAGAGCTCATACTTCATCGAGAATAATTGGGTTGGAATTGTATACACAACTCACAGAATCAGAGAATCACAGAATCCTAGGGGTTGGAAGGAACCTAGAAAGATCATCTAGTCCAACCCCCCTGCCAGAGCAGGGTCACCTAGAGTCCATCACACAGGAACGCATCCAGGCGGGGTTTGAATGTCTCCAGGGAAGGAGACTCCACAACCTCTCTGGGCAGCCTGTTCCAGTGCTCTGGCACTCTCACAGTAAAGAAGTTCTTCCTCATATTCACACGGAACCTCCTGTGCTCCAGTTTGCATCCATTGCCCCTTGTCCTATCATTGGACGTCACTGTAAAAAGCTTGGCTCCATCATCCTGACCCTCACCCTTTACACATTTGTAAACGTGGATGAGGTCACCCCTCAGTCTCCTTTTCTCCAAGCTAAAGAGCCCCAGCTTCCTCAGCCTTTCCTCATAAGGGAGATGTTCCACTCTCTCATTTCCAATCTCTCTTGTTTGGATAACTGCAGTTATGATGATCAGAAAGAGAAGTTCTTTCTGCCATTCCCTTCAATTATACCTGTGATGATGCAATCCTGCAGAGAACATACAGAGGAGCACAGTTAAGGTGGCCTGAACCCCACATTGGTCACATCAGGCCTCCACAGAAACAAATTCAGTTCCCTGTAGGTTTATTTCAGCTTTTCAGACACTTAGCATTAAACACACACACACAAAAAAAGTCCATGCAGTTTACTAAGTGGGGATTCCTGCATTTCAAATGCTGCTCTGCTCTCAGTGTGTGTGGATAGAGAAGGGCAACAGTATTCTTCAGGGATGGGAACTTCTTTGGTATCTCAAGACAGTTTTTTCTTGAGACAGTACACGTAAAACACTGTCCACTCAGTTCCTGCCTTCCATTTTTGTAATGACTACATGTGGTGCATGCTACACACATGCTCCTTCAAAGCAAAGAGCTTTGAAATTCCTTGGATGCAATTCAATTTGTACTGAAGTGGAAAATCCTTTCTCCTCTGCTACCAAGAGCTGCTTTAGGTAAAGGTTGTCAGATCCTAAGTCATTAGCCATTGGCAGATTTATTTACAGAATTAATTGAATCTGTGTGCCTGGTGCTAGTTTCCATACTCTAATTTTTAGGGTTTTTTTAAAGTATTCTGACTTCCATGATTTGAATACAATTCCAACTTCAGTATTGGCAGGTGTGATGATCAACAGACCTTAGGATCCGCAATTCTTTCAGACCTTTTAAGAATCTCCCAGAACATTGCGGCGTGAATAAATATAGTTTGCCCCATTTTACCAGAGAGATAAAACAGATGGTACATCTAGGCCATGCAGCAAAATGACTCTTTAGAAGGGATTCAAGAGTCAGACTCACAGCCTTTGCAGATGAGCTCCTAGAATCTTGGTGGAGCAGCTGAAATCGTTCCTGACTCCTTCAATGGAAATAATTTCTGGCAGAGGCACAGTGCGTTTATGCAAACTGGAGGAGGAAAAAGAGATGAGAACGGCCAGTTTGTCTATGCATCAGCTGTCACAGCTCATCTAACCTGGCATCTTAGCAAATATCCACCAGGATCTATGTTGCAAATCTTTAACTGCAGGTGTTAACTGCAGTGGCAAGGTAGTCAAACCACTCTGCTGCCCTTCCTGTGAAAACAGTAGCCTCTGACAGCAGGGCCCAAAGGACAGAGGGTTGACTTGGAAATGAGAAAATACCATTACAGCTGCTCCAGCAAGATCTGGCACAGTTAATTCCTTGAATATTCATGTAAGGTCCCATTTGTGTGAATTCAAACTAAAGTAAAACAGACTTGAGCCCAACATTTCATTGGAACCACTCATGCAGATACATTCATTTGAAGACAGTGTGTACTCTTTGTCTTTCTCATAAAACAAATAGCAGTCCCCCAGATCTGAAGACGGGCATCACTATTTGACATTTTTGGAGTCTTCTCCACCTGAGAAGTATATCTGAATCATTTCATCCTTAAAATTTTGCACCATCTTAAGCTTTGACATGTCTTTTTTGCTAGGGGATGTTAGGGTTTTAAAACAGCGTTGAAGGATGGGAAGCTTCCACCATTCATATGTGTTTAGATTCAATTTATAGCATTGATTTGCAGTTCACAAATCTTGGTTCAAAAAGGTAATGAAGGGTTCTGACCCAGTAGTCTCATAATATACTAAAATTAGTCTAACTGTATGTTAATGGGCATACTGATGAAAGATACAAATTCCTGTCCATTTTGTTATCATGTCAGATAGAGGAAATGAAGTACAGCAGAAAATGACACTGACTGCTTTTTTACAGTCTTGTACCTTTTTCTTCTTAACTCAATTTTTCTCCCTATCTCAACATTTCATAAATCAAGTGGTGAAAGGAACCTAAATTCTATGGATTATTACCCCAGAACAAGTACATGTCCACTTTCCTCTTACTAGTTATAAGACTGAATCAAACTTTCTGTTAAAAAGTGGATTTATGTTAAAAAAGATGAAGAATATCAAGGCCAATTAGAGCTCAATGTGCCTACAGTTCTAAAAGGCAGACACTTACCTAGTGAGGACTGAAATGAGGTCTGACAAAAAGCAATCTACCAATAGATGGCAATAGCCCTTCATTAGCCGTCTAAGGGTGCATTAAAATCAGCTAGTAGAAGCAGTGATTTTCAAGCATTAGGCTTGAGGGCCAGAGAGGATGCAGGGTCTGCTCTCAGCACAGCTAAGAAGGAGTAACAAAGGCCATGTTCCACAGACTGCAGCACAAGTAGAGGCAGATTGGACCCAGGATTCTAATGACAGCTTGAGACACGATGTGGATACACTAGGATTTGGGAAAAGGAAAAGTGTGGCAAAACTGAAAACGTTGTGCTAGCTAAAGAACTTCCTGTTCCCAAAGAATCTTCAGCTGTTGATCAAGGACACCTTCCACATTCTTAGGGGACTATGGGAAAGCCCTTTCATGTGGGTCAGGATCTTGCTCATGGCTTCCACTCTGAGGCATTCACAATGCAAACTCCTGTGAGATCAGGGTGCTCTTCCTCCCTTACCTCCAGAGAACACTTTTGTATTGCCACTGTTGAAAGCTAGGCAGAAGATATTAGAGTGATGTTCCCCTTTCAGCTGAACTGGTTTGACTCTTGAGTGGATGGCTTCTTCCATATGCCAAAGTAAGACCCGGCGGTCATCCCCTCCTAGAAGAGAGAAAGGAAATGTGCATTACTGCCAGAGCCATGTGTAAACTGATGACAGACAAGCTATTTAACTCTGCAGTTATTCATAAAAAGCTTTGCTGAGACCATAATTAACATTAAAAAATTTATACCTCACAAGGGTTTGAATATACAGACACACATTTACATTAAGATGCCATGCAGTCAAGTATTCAATTAATATTCATGAAAACAGAGGATTCAGCAGGAAAAGTTTGGATTAAACAGCTGCCATTCTGTCAACACATAGTGACAACCTATAGCAACCTGGAGACTCAGAATTTTACTGGTATGTAAAATTCTGTGGCAAGCTGTGGATGAATTACATGCCAAATTAACATATGCATGTTGGCAAAATGCTTCTACATCAACTCCTTGTTGCCAGCATCACTTACACTATTCATGAAACAGGAACTTTTTTCCCCCTTTCACCGACAACCATATCCCCACCAGCAGTCTTTGCAAAGCATTCATACCACAGGTTGGCTACAGGACTGACATGTGGCCACAAAAAGATTTCACTGAAGTGTTCGGAAGTCTACAGCATGCACAGTTATGTCATGCTTCTAGATCTGTAAAGGTTAAGACAGACACTTCTAAGATGAACTCCTGAAAAAGAGAGAAACTGGGGAAAAGAAGTTCAACTCTCTCTTGCTTTACAGCTTGCTGTTCTTCTAATTGCTTGTGCAGTTCCCAGTTCAGAGCTCCCTGTGCAAATACATTTAAGCATGTCCTTCTCTGTCTGGTAAACAGTCAGGTATGAAATAAATATTATACTCTATTAATGCTTCAATTGCATTAAACTATTGTTTATTGGGAAGAAGAAAAAAATCAAGACACTATTGTACTGGACAGCACTCTCAACATCAATTCTGGATGCCTGTAAAAATCTGAATAAAGCTTCTTTAAGTCAGGCTCAAAATACTTTTTGCAACTCTCTTTAACAACAAATGAAAGAAAATGGCATCATGAGTCAGAAGTGCCACTAGAAACATGCCAGTTTTGGTTAAAACATTTTACTGCTTCGTCGCACAAGCAAAAGCATCAACTCAGCGCCTCCTGAGCTGCTATCCAGAAGAAAAAAGGCATGAAACAAACAGAAGGAAACTGAAGCTAACTGGTCTGTGGTTTACTCAAGAAGAGGTAAATGCATAAATAGAATTCATGACTACTATTAAGCAGATTTCTTAAGTCTTTTCACATCATATGACGCTATTAAGAAGTTTTCCCATGAAAGTGAGTTATGTCAAACATTCTTTAACAGTCTCTCAGCCTTTAAGTCTTTTAACAGATTTTATGACAATCACTTTGACAGACAGTACAGCTGTATGTGATGCTTACCCATGCTCCATGAAATTAATTGTGTATTCCTCCTCCTGATTTTTGACTTTACAGAGCAAACAAGAATACAAGATAAAAAGATTTGATGAATTTGATAACTACTGGGAATAAGAGTCAAAAGTCACAGGTCCAGAAAAAAAATCACAGTGATTTATGATCAACTAAACTGATGGGAGATTAGATTCCCTTCTGCCTAGAAATAGGAGAGAAAGTTGTATTTGCACGCAAGGGAGTGCAGATGAGACACAGAAATACAGGACTGCTGAAACACATGACCACGTCAGTCACACTAAAAAAACAAGAAGTGATTGTCACACTTAAAGTGGTTACTTTCCAAAGCTGCCAACAGCCAGGTCTTAAAGTTATCATTACTTGGCAAACAATTTAAGGAACATTTAAGGCTGGTGAACACCAATATTGCTTCTGTATCAGACTGCATATATTGTCTTTCAAGAGTTCTGCAAAAGACATTTCAGGGCAAAACATAATAACATACTCTTGTTAATTGTTACCATAGCAAACCAATTTGCAAAACCACTGCAGTAAGTCTACACATCCTCCTACCTGACAGCACAGCCATCTAGGTGTCTCACTTCAACAGCAAACTCACATTCATTTCCACTACCCACCTAGTCCAGATACAAACAAAAATAATGAAGATATCCAAAGACAACAAACATTACTGTGATTTCCAGCACACGTACAGTTCAGTAGGAGCAGGACAAATTGCAACCTGTGCAGAAAAGTCCTTGACATTGTTAAATGTTCCCACTACCTTCTTTTTTATAAGCTGCTATACCTTAGTGCCCATTTCCTCTGTCTCCAGCTTAGAAACAACTCTTTCTACTGAATTCAAATGTCTCTCTTTCCAGACACCTAGACCTCCATGAGACTCTGGTACAAAGGGCCCCACTATTGAGTATCCAACACCACAACAGTCTGAGAACTGTGTTTGCCTTTGTGGTGGTATGTTTCACAGTTTAGAAGCTTTTAAATGCTTCCCACACTCATGCAATTCTGTCCTTTCTCCATCTATGTGTTGTCTTGCACTTACTTGTCTTTGAGAACGATACCCCTGTTACATGCCTCAGTTTTATCCCTCTCATACCCCAATGAGATGGAAAAGTTTCATAAAATGATAACACTAACTGAGTTGGAAGCGTGTTCCCTTCTAAGTTCAATTCAGCTATTCGAGAAATACTTCTGACTGGCGGCCAGTTCCACTAGAAAGAAAAAGCCTTACCAATGTGTCTAGTCACAAAGGAAGCTTTGTAGCAGAAAGACACTTTACTCCAGACTACATCCTCACACATAGGAACAAGAAGTGTTAAGTCAGCTGCAAACATACCCAAGAAAAGGCAAGTCTTATGTGACTGAAACCAGGAAAGCTACAAAATAGCAAATGCAATTTCCACTAGCAAAACTCGACTCTTAGAAGTTATAATAAGAAGGAAGAAAGGAGGGAGGCACACACGTATGGACAGGTGTACAGGGAGACAGTGACTATATAGAGCCTTTACGCTCTGTAGAAAGGAACCGTGATTATCAGACACGAAGCACACTGTGCAGTACGTTACAAGTCTGAGAATTACAGGAAACTCCAGGCCTACAGCATTCTTTACATACAGCTGATCAGTGAATGCACACTAAGATGCTTTCAGTTTACCATGGATTTACTGTGCACGTACACCTATTCTACAACATATGAGGCAGAAGCCACTCAACGCTTTACAAAAAGCACTGGACTCACTGCATAACTTAGGGTAACTTCACAATGCTTCCCAAAAGAGAATAACTGTGTATGGCAAGGGGACGTTCTTAACATGACACAGAGCACATACCAACTGCAACAGGTATGTTCTTGATATGAAACAGAGCATATAGCAACAGCAACAGGTTTACTACACATCTGGGAAACCTGCATGTGGCCTCATATGAAAATACCTTAGCTACCAGGGCTCCACATGTGGATTTTCCAGAAATTAAAGCCCCACATAAAGTCCTGAATTTGTAATTTTTCAGTTCCTGGTGTCAGAAGTAATAAATTTGACATCTACAAAGTGGAAACAGATTTACATCCTATTTTGTGAATTCTGTTTAGGACTGCGTGACTGTTTAGGACCCACACACAAATATAGGCTGGGTGTAGAATGGATCGAGAACAGCCCTGAGGAGAAGAACTTGGGGGTGTTGGTTGATGAGAAGCTCAACATGAGCCGGCAGTGTGTGCTTGCAGCCCAGAAAGCCAACGGTATCCTGGGCTGCATCAAAAGAAATGTAACCAGTAGGTCGAGGGAGGTGATTCTCCCCCTCTCGTGAGAGCCCACTTGCAGTACTGTGT
The DNA here is from genome assembly GCA_013398125.1 of Aegotheles bennettii. Lineage (NCBI taxonomy): Eukaryota > Metazoa > Chordata > Aves > Caprimulgiformes > Aegothelidae > Aegotheles > Aegotheles bennettii. Next base: position 231,947 of record VZRW01003339.1, on the reverse strand, counting down.
CCAGTTCTGGAGTCCCAGACATAAGAAGGACATGGAGCAGTTGGAGAGAGTCCAGAGGAGGGCCATAAAGTTGATCAGAGGGCTGCTATGAAGAGAGGCAGAGAGAGTTGGGGTGGTTCAGCCTGGAGAAGAGAAGGCTCTGGGGGGACCTTACAGCAGCCTTCCAGTACCTGAAGGGGCTACAGGAAAGCTGCAGAGGGACTTTTTAATGAGAGTATGGAGTGACAGGACAAGGGGGAATGGGTTCAAACTAAAGGAAGGTAGACTTAGACTGGATATTAGGAAGAAGTTCTTTACTGTGCAGGTGGTGAGACACTGGAAAAAGTTACCCAGGAACATTGTGGCTGCCTCCTCCCTGGCAGTGTTCAAGGCCAGGTTGGATGGGGCTTGGAGCAACCTGGTCTAGTGGAGGTGTCCCTGCCCATGGCAGTGGGGTTGGAACTAGATGATCTTTGAGGTCCCTTCCAACCCAAACCATTCTATGGTTCTATGAATGACAATCCAAAAAGAAAAAGTTAGTGTGACCCAGCTAAGAATCATACAATGCCATTCTACAGTTTCTTTTCAGAAAAGAACCACATTTTAAAAGATTTAATTAGTCAAGTACTTCGGTGTTCATTATAGGTCAAATCTGCTTCTACATTGAAAATCAAAGTGAGACAGGAAGAAAAGTCAGACTAAGGAAGTATTTGTGGTCAGAGAGCCTGGAAATTTTATCACTTTCCTACATTACTCCACGCAGAGAAAAACAGTATTCCATTTTTTTTTTTTTACAAGCACACATGAATGAAAAATACATAAACACACATTTCTTCCTTGCCCCAACTCACTGGAATACTTTGTTAATGCTTTGGGCCTTCTGACTAATGTTGATGTGAGACACAGGCAGGATTAAGGAATTCTACCCTGAACATACTTAACAGAACACAACTAATAAGAAAGTTTACTTTTAAAATCTTGGGATAGTTATCCTGAAATAGATTCTTAAGTAGACAAACACTTTGCGTTCACCCTTGACAATCTTTGGCTCCTGTGGACCCAAAGAGGACATCCCAGAAGAATTAAAAGTGCCTTGCCTTCTTCATGGCTTGCATGCTTCAGAAGGGTATGTGCATGCTGCATGCCCCAAGATTTGGGGGAAAAAAATGAAAAGAGAAAGGAAGGGCTCCCCCAAAACAGTTATTTCTTTTGTTTTGTTTCGGCTTTGGGGGCGAGAGGGTTGTGGGTTTTGTTTTGTTTTTTAAGTAGCACAGACAAACACTATAGGTAGAATGTGCCTGTTCTAGGTAACTGAACACATCCCAAATGACTCAGCATGGCATACATCTCAGCACAAACAGTTCACTGCCTCCACAGTTCCTAAACCAAAGCATTCTAGTTTTGTACTGCTTTTGGACTAGTTCTTCCAAAAAAAGTTTACCAATTTAGAAGGTAACCAGATCAGGAATCACTATATTTATACACAATTAAATATGGAAGAAGAGCCTACCTCACGGTAACAGTGGTCCACCTGTAGTCCAGGACTGTTCTTATTAGTCCTAAAATGGTTCAAAGGGGGCCAGAACAAACCCTTGCTGAAAACAAATCTAGTCTAAACAGTATCTGTATAGCTCACAAAAACCACTTGAGCTCTTGTGTGTTAACAGAAGCACTTCAAAATTGCACTAGTCAGGACTTATAAACTGCAGTTTTAAAGTGCATTCACCCGGCTGATTGTGGACAAAGCTCAAGATCATTACTCCTCTTTGTCTCCCATATACCAGGTCCAGTCACTGAAGAACCTGCATGGCAAGCAGGCAACACTTCTAAACCATAATATAAAAAGATGAATCTTATTGTTTGTGTCTACTCAAGAAGTTGCATGAACCACAGAAAGTGGGATGGGACAGTATTTCAAGAAGCTGATCACTTAGTTTGCCCCGGCCATAGGCAAAAGGCCAGACTGTGTCAGAATTATTCCCAGTAGATGTGTGCCTAGCTTGTTCTTAAAAAACCACCACTGAGGTAGATTTCACACCCTCCTTAGGCAGCCTATTTCAGTGCTTCATTATCCTTGCCATTAGGCAGATTATCCTAATATCTAGCCCAAGGGTGCAGTTTGACGTTACATATAATCCCACTCCCCCTTGCTGTGTGCTCCTGCTATTTTCCTTTCCATTGAATTCAGTGATGATGCAGCCAGGGGTCGAGTAGGTTAAAGAAGCTGACCTGAGAGAAAGTCAACTGTTGGACAAACCACTCCTCCCTCCCTAATCCTTCCTCCTGTTCAGATGCTTCCATCGTACCAGCTTACGATTTTCAGGTATAAAAGTGCCACATTAGAAACAATGGAGAGGAGAATTAAGTGAATTAACAACAGTATGAAGGGAAAGTATAAGATCAAATAGCCTCCTAAAATCTTTCTTCCTGTAATTTAAGACCATTTCTTTGTCCTATTCCCCATGGACAAAGAAGAGCTTGCAGCTTTATGTGATAATAATTAAAAACACTTTTATGCAACTTAAGACTTGCATCTCTACTCAGCTCTTCTTTCTGTAGACTAAACGGACCTCTTTCTTCCAGGCTTTCATTTTGCCAGACCTCTGATCATTCCTCATACCCTCAAGTTTCTCTACTTTAGCCACATCTTTCTCAAAATACAGCGCTTCGTTGGAGGCCTCAACAGCACCAAATAAAGCAGGATCACTTCACAAGCTTTATCATGTCTGATGATATCTTGTGATCTACTATCACATTTGGATCTTTTTCCACATGACTATGGTCTAGCCTCCATAGTGTATTTGTAGAGCTGACCATCTTTACTCACGTGCTGTAGTTTGCACTTGTCCCTGTCAAACCACATGACAGTTTTTTTTCCAGGTAACATCTCTTAATTAGCTCTAAATTCAAGGCTTATCCTCTTAAATTATTGCCACCTTTCCTGGTATCACCTTTAACTGTTAGAATTTCTCAGATACTAATGAAAACATCTCATAGGAACTGAACCTAAAATCTCTCCTCGCATAAAGTTCTGCTTGATACAAGGAGACTAACATTAAGTCTGCCACTCTTTAAGACGTACTTGATACACAATCCCCTTACTTCAGAAGTACTATTCCACTACCTTTGCTAAAGTCACCTCATTCCCCCGTTCTAGGCTCATGCTCCTTCAGATTTACATGGCAACCAAATAACAGATGAATTTCCACTACTTTCTTGTATCTCTACAAATTTACAATCACAGAAGAGCTATTAATTTTTGTATTATGTGGTGAAGGAAAAAGAAGCCAAGAGAAAATGAGCATATGCATGGATCAAGTAAACCTCAGATTACAGTACTTCCCAGAAGTTATCTTGAAAGTGCAGTTTAAATTAGGGAGAAAAAAAAGTTGGAAGTTCTGATAAAGACATGCGTGTTTGTAAGAGATAGCAGGTATGAAAAATGACAGTCAGATAAACAAATAGGAAAACATATCCACCAAACTTGAGGATGGGAGAAAGAAAGCCTATTATACAGACTAAGTAAAGATGATTTTTAAAAAGTTGAATTGCAGAAAGAGATGCCTGGCACATCTGAGGAAACAAGTCAGTTGCATGTCATTGCATGGCGAATTTCATTTCCATGCATGGACAGTCATGTGTTTCTCAAACTGTTAACAGGAAAATACCACTACCTAGTATATACACTGTTGCAAAGACACATTTTGTCCAGTGAAATCTTTCAACTCCATCCAGCAGCTAGTCTTAACTACTTTCAGCCTACTGACACATTTCTTAAACGTTAAGCTTTCCTTTTCACTTGTGTTGTTCTACAGATAGGTCTTTTCTACTTGTCACATTGCACACTGGGGCCCCCAACACAAGAAGGACATGGAGCTGTTGGAGAGTCCAGAGGAGGGCCACGAAGATGATCAGGGGGCTGGAGCACCTCTCCTATGAAGAGAGGCTGAGAGAGTTGGGGTGGTTCAGCCTGGAGGAGGCTATGGGGAGACCTGATAGCAGCCTTCCAGTACCTGAAGGGGCTACAGGAAAGCTGGAGAGGGACTTTTTACATGGGCATGGAGTGATAGGATGAGGGGGAATGGGTTCAAACCGAAAAAGATTTAGACTGGATATTAGGAGGAAGTTCTTTCCTGTGAGGGTGGTGAGACACTGGCACAGGGTGCCCAGAGAAGCTGTGGCTGCCCCCTCCCTGGCAGTGTTCAAGGCCAGGTTGGATGGGGCTTGGAGCAACCTGGTCTGGTGGGAGGTGTCCTTGCCCATGGCAGGAGGGTGGAACTAGATGATCTTTGAGGTCACTTCCAAGCCAAACCATTCTGTGATCATCTCCTGAGCACACACCTCCTCCTTTAATTTCTCACAATTTTCTTTAATTGCTGTCCTTATGCCTGTCTCTTCTTCTAGCACTCCTGTCCCCAAACATTGTCTGCCTTTCTCCCCCTCTCTAAAGTGACACTGTTGAGTTCCACACAGGTACAGCAAAACCTACAGACTGCCCCCAATCCCAACTTGTTGACCTCAACTTTTTTACTTGAAAACTTGGTCAGTAACAAAATTACTAGTAAATGTGTAATCACCAATGCAAGATTTAAAGAAGTTAAAATATCAAAAATTTTCATATGTGCTTTCAAAAGGCCTGCTGAGGCTTGTCTACACTGAAGTTCTCTCCAAAATCCTAACAGAAAAGCTATCTGGAACTATAATATAAACCCTGTTTAAGCAGTAAGCAGTTTGAAATGTTTACTGAAACAGTAATCATAAGCCTTACAGATTTGCTCCTGGGAAATGCATCCAAAAAAAAAAGAAAAAAGAAAGAAAAAAGTGGGACACAAAACCAAGAAAAGCATCCCAGCCAATACTGATGAGAACAGCACTATTTCGGATACAGGCTAGCATTTAAATGGCATTGATATAGCCACTAAGAATACACTGTATCAGCTCTAACGAGGTCTAAGTTGTTAACAAGTCAATTAGCTGAAGCAGACTTCCCCAGGTTAAGAATATACATATTACTTAAAACTGAACAACTAAAAAGGCTGCTTGCTCTCTCCCTTTCCACACACTCCAATATTCCCGTTAACTCTCTTAGCTGCTATAAGCGCAGATGGAAGCATCTAACATCTCATCCTTACCTCAGCACACTGACTATTTTGAGGGAGGAGAGACCCACATGCCATCTATTCTAAGGCTTTATCTGCATTTGGAAGTCTTCTGAAGCAACTCTTCTAGAAAACTTCACATTAGAGGCAGCTTATACCCTTCCTTTATCTTTCATCTGAGCTCTCCTTCCCACCGTTTTTTCCTGCTTTTGCTATTTCTCAGAGTTTCAAGATTAAGTATGACATTAAAAAAGGAGTGTTATGAGTGTAAGTTTAACGAAGCCTGGGCTTATTATAATGGCATGAAATTTACCAAGGTATCCATAAATCTCATCTTTTAATTTCTTCTTCTTGACTGAAGAACAAATCACCTGCCTGCTGTTGCTACATCACATGAAGCATTATAGATCTTATGGTCACAGACAGTGTAAAACTTTGTTAAAAGCAGTTTACCATAATTAGAGCCTTTCATTTTCTCAGGGCATCAATACATGGTCAGACTTAAGGTAGTCTGTTCTTAATGATCCCAAATTTGTGCACTACTAACGTAAGTATGGTAAGCATTCTCTTCCTACCCACCCACTCCCCTTTCTTTTTTACTTGCTTCCTAATAATTTCATGAAATTTAGGAGGGTAGAATGCTAGTACCATTTATCTCCTATATGCAGAGGAAAAGCTTACCCTGCCTTAAACATTCTGTAGCTTTATGAGAAGGTAAGAAATTGAAACCCGGACCTGGTCTGAAAGACTTCCTTTTACCTACGTTTCTTTAATGTCCACTGGATGGGAAATCCGCCTCCGTTCTCTCACTGCACCTACCTTGACTCAGGTGGTTTAGACAATATTAATTCTTAAAAGTCCCTTGCTGCCCACAACTTTTTATGCTTCTACCTATAGAATGGATGTCAACATAGGTAAGTGCACTGATGATATGGCAAGACCTGAAGTGTCTCCTGAGGCCTTCTTGAGCAAGAGGAATGGAAAACACTGATGGCGTTTTCATCTCTTACTATGGAAAATAAAAAGCAACAATAGATGCACTTGAGCTCTCTGTAGCACTTTATAAGTAGAAATACATAGCTCTACTTATTACTGGAGAAGGACCAGTACAAACCAGCATGCCAACTCTAGCACATCTGGAAGCTTTAATCAGCATTCCCTTCCAACACACACACATGAATATATCTACATATCTGCATGTAGAAATACATATATATATATGTACATTCACAAGATAAACAGATGCACATCTCAGAAGTTGTGTGTGCATATAGATAAAAGACTCCCTGACAGTAACACTAAGATCCTTCATGGACACTTATTCAAACAACCACTTGACTTATGTTTTTAAGTTTCTTCAGTTAAATTTAGGAAGGTCTCAGTGTATCAGCTTCCACTCTGTTTATACAGTGTTTCTATTCTGCACTCGCTTAAAGGTAACCAAACAGCCATAATAACTTTTTATTGAATCCCCGGTGTTGTTTCTGGAGTTATCACCCATACCTTTGTGTGACAGAGCCCGCCTCTGCCCGGACACCACGGCAAGGCAGCCAGCAGCCCGCTCAGCCATGCCCCAGCACCTTCCTCAGGAGCCCCTGTCGCTATTTACAGCCCACCCGAGGCAAAACCGAGAGCCTCCCGCCCCTCCTCCCCCGCTGCCCGGTAACCAGGCCATCACCCTCCCGCATGCGAAGAGCCCACTCTCAACAAAGCTGCTGCGGCCTTGCCAAGGAGCTCTGCAATCCCCCCCGGGGGCCATTGCCCC
>VZRW01003339.1:203725-214087 GCA_013398125.1 Aegotheles bennettii | reverse complement strand
GGGGTTGCAGGGGCAGGACCGACTCGGGGGGGGTGCAGGGAGCAGGGTAGAGGGCAGGCTGAGCTATGAATAGGTGCTGCCTCTCCAGGGCTTTTCCGTGCCTGGCAGGGATGTGAATGTGATGGACAATGCCTGTTATTTAATAACGCATGACTGGACATGCTTATTCTGCAGTAATCTCATCTTGCCCTGTTTTAGGCAGATCTGACTCCAAACTAAACTAAAAGATGTTGACAATAGCCACGGTTATTTTAATTTTGTGAGACGTGAGAGTTGGTGGAAGCATCTCGTTGCACCAGTATAAACCAGTGGGTCCAGCAGCAGTCTGTCCCTGGCCCCCAGTCTGTCAAAGCAAGACCCAGTCCTTCTAATGTCAGAGTCACGAGTTGTGGCTGGAACCTTGATAAGATGCGAGTGGGCTTATTTCATACCTCTAACACGTTTAATGAAGTTGTCTTTAATTTCTACCTCTCTCCTTTTTCTTTGCAGGCCGTGATAAAATCCTACAATGCTGTTTTGAGTGGGTGAAGTGAAGGGGGGAGAAGGGGGATACAAAGAAAATGCCCAGGCAAACGGGAGTAGTGGTTACTGTGGCGACCCTGCTGGGTGTTACAGTAGGGGGCCTGGTTTGGTGGAAAGCAAGCCAGCGTCGGAAAGGCAAAGCATGCTGCAGCAGTCAGCAGGAAGAAGCAGTTATAAACTCAGGAGATGAGAAACTGGTCAAGGCCGAGGATAAGGAGGTGCTTTCCTTCTTCAGATCCCCCACCTTTTCCTGGGTAGAGAGGACCCTCAGTGCAGACATAGTGATAGTTTCAGAGCAGGAGGAGTGGGATCGTGTTGAGCCTTTGCTGAAGAAGGAACTGGAGAAGTGGCCAGTGCTTGGAATTGATTGTGAGTGGGTGAGTGATCAAGAAGCATCTCTCCTTTAGATTGCAAATAGCAATGGACATCCTCCGGGGAGGATTGATTCCTCTGCTTGAATGGTCACAACAGGACTGGCTGTGTGATTATCTGTCCTGACAGCAGCCGAGTAGCTGCTAATTTTGACTGTTCTCACATTTGAGTGTGCTAATTCTTTAATTCACTGGTTGTGTTTGATGCTGAACTCCTGTGATACATCGACTGTACTAAATGTAGTGATAATCATGTGGCTAAATACAGCTTTACCTGTTTTGTATAATATCTCTTTAAAGGTGGTTTAACTACAAGTAGCTTGGGTTTACACAGTTCTAAATCCAGGTACATACTTAAGAAAAAATTTCTTCAGAATAGTAGACCCAAAAGGAAGGATAATTCTGATGTGTAGATATAACTCACTACCAGAAAGCAAAGTTTCCTCCTCCACTTGTACGTTTGCCTGTGTGAACTCTTAAAGCAGGCTTTGAGTGTTTATAAAGCCTGGCTTTGCCATTCTTTTGGCTGGAAATGTATTCACCTCACAGAATAAGCCACAGATAAGAAAATGTGTTGGCTGTAAACATTTATGTAGTGGGTGGCCTTGTGCCAGATTAAGGAACGTGTCTGACTTCTTCCACTAGCAGCTCAAGTGTGAGGGGGAAGGATGAAAGGGGAAAAGTCTATCTTGTAAGAGTGTGGCAAGGAGTAGCTGGAGGACAGATCGCATAATTCCCAGTAAAATTTTAGAGACATGTAACAATACCTGACTGTATAAACTGATAGGTGTCTCCTGTCTTTGGTGGCCTCTTCTGCAGTTTGTTCCAGTTCTAGTATTGCTAATAATACTGTAAGCCAGACTTTGATTTTTGTCTTTATTTCAGGTGTCTGTGGAGGGAAAAGCAAATCCTGTATCCCTCCTACAGATGGCTTCTTCCAGTGGTCTCTGCATTCTTGTTCGGTTGCCCAGGCTTGTTGCCAGTGGGCAGGCTATCCCAAAGACCCTGTTGGACATCATGGCAGATAGCGCTGTGTTGAAAGTTGGGGTAGGATGCTGGGAAGATGCTTGCAAGTTACTTCATGATTACGACCTTCCAGTCAAAGGGAGCGTGGATCTCCGGTATTTAGCCATGAGGCAGCGGTGAGTGTCTGAAGACAGAGGCACCTCTGTTTGAGGCATCTTTTGAGTTGGGAAATTCTTTAGGAGTAATTTGTGCGTGCTGAATGATACCAGGCAGGTAGGGCTGGAGTTCTCGGGGTGGTTTTAGAGCACGGGCATTGACAGCTGTAGTCCAAGAACTTGTCATGGTCTTAATGGAAATGAAATCTTCATGAAGATTTCATATGCTAATTGTGTCTAAGTAGTCTGCTCATGCAATGCCCATGTGGACTTCTCTGGGTATCATGCTTCAGCTTGCAAGACGTCTGGGCATGGTGGTGTAGTGCAGGGAGAATGATTGCCGTGTCAACAGATGTTTGAGTACGTTGCCTAGGATTATGGGGTATATGTGCCAGGGGCATGTAAGTGGAACTGTTGAATTACAGGATTTCTTGAAAAATTACTAAAATACACCATCTCTAATTTTCTCTTCTAGTAACAATGCTTCCATTAAAATATTACAATTATGATGCCATTTTCTCATCCTTCATTCTTCCTAAAATAAAATGTTTTGCTTGGGAATATTCTTCACATGCAGTATATGTATGCCTGGGTGTGTTGTTCGTGATCTGGGGCATGGATCTGCTGACCTGATGGTGCCTTTTTATCAGTGAGAATGGACTAATTGACCTTAGAGACCAGGATTCCCCTGGGTTGTTCCTGGTTCTCATGCTCCTCATGAATCCCTGGGACAGGCTGTCCATTGCTCTGTGATAGACCTCTTTAGTGCAGAAGTTCAGAGCTGGACACTTCAGCCTTCAATGTTACCAGCTCTCAGCCTTGCTGGTTTCACATACTGCAGGCACTAGATAGTTACTGAATCTAGAAATGACATTTTAGCAGGGGGGAGAGGGCTTGTAGAGCTGACAGGAGCCGTATGCTGTTTGAGTGGGAGTCGTGTGTCGTGTGCCTTGTGTTCTGGCAGGTTCAGGATGTGTGAGGCCATCCAAATTTGCATGGGTGTGTAGTTTCATTTTTAATATGTTTGTTTCACTTTCTCTGTTAAACTGAAGGAAGGATCTACTTCACAACTGCCTTAGCCTTAAGTCTTTAGCTGAAAAAGTCCTGAACTGCCCGCTTGACAAGTCTGCTCATGTGCGTTGCAGCAACTGGGAGGCAGAAGAGCTGACACAAGATCAGGTGCGTCTTCAACTTTGTTTTTTGGGAGGAGAAGCAACCTTCTTAGTAGAGAAGAGATATTACAATAGGAAGATCTGAGCTTTCTTCAAGTTTTGCCTCAAAACCTTGTGTGTCTGTGTCTGAAGGTAATTTCAGACTCTGTGCCTGCATTTTGCTCCTTTTCCATGAAGATGATTTTCTGTTACTCACCCTGGATTCTTGGCCCTTGCTTTCTTTTAGTCCTGAAAGGTCTATAAGGCAAGATCCCCTGAAGGGATCCTCACCTTTTTATTATTTTCTTTCCTCCAATCTGTAGCAGTCAGTACAATATAAGAAAAAGACCTAGGAAACCTTGTTCACCATCTTTGCACGATTAGTTCCCTGATTGCTCACTTCCATTACAGTCATGCTGCAGATGTCTACAAAATCAGTGACCGGTAGAGGGAGTGGCAGGATAAATAACCACACTGAATATTCATAGTGTATCAAAAGGGAGGTGGTTTTTTTTTAGTTAGGAAGGGCTTGTGGGGCAGGATGGTGTTTGAGGCCTGACTGACCTGAATTTTTTTCAGTCCCTTGTGGTTCCTGGGGGCGCCCATGAGTATTTCAAATCTGACTGATCCTAAAAATATGGGGTGTGGTGATGTTACGAAAGCATCACTCAAATGCCAAAACCTTGTGTGAACTTCTAAAGGAAGTAAATCCAGCTTCTGGCTTTACTGTACTGAGTGTTAAAGTTGCGAGTGTTTGCTGTTTGTCAGTATCTCAATGTCTGTGCTTTTCTGCAGGTTCTCTATGCTGCTAGGGATGCCCAGGTCTCGGTGGCTCTGTTCCTCCATTTTCTGGGATTTGCCAATCTCCCTGCTACATCTGAAGGTGAAAATTCTGTCGCTGCTTGGGAAAAAGCACTGGGTAAATGCCGGGGCTTGGTGGATATCCCATTTAGAGGAAGAAGGAGTGGCAGCACAGGAGAGGAGAAGAGTGGAGAGGGACGCTCCCCTCAGAAAACAAGGAATCGGAAATCTTCAGTGAATGGCCAGCCCTCTGGCAGTCAGCAAGTGAGAGATCCTCGGAGGCAGAGGCGGAAGCCCCTGGGTGTGGGGTATTCTGCAAGGTAAGTCTGTGAGCACGTTTTACTCCTTGCACCACAGATGGAAAACTCTGAATGGTGCCTCATGGTCTACTCATCAAACAAAGTGGAAAATACGAGCTGGGAAAGGAAACACAGGACCCAACAGTCATGGGAGCCAGATCCTGTTTCTGTTTTCCCCACTTCCCTCCAGTGGTACTGAAAGTGAGGGCAGCACTTGGATCTGTCCTAGGTCATGAGCAGGTTAAGGGGTAAGCTGGAGAGCAGAGTCCCAGGAGAAGGCAGCTGGCTTCCCAGGTGGCATTTACTGCCCAAACAGCTGTGACCTGTCTCCTCCAGGGAAAAGGTGGCAACTGCATGGAGTTTGTCCTGTGAGCAGGATCTGCCTTGTGGTCTGCCCTTCCTACTGTGCTGCCCCAGGTCACTGTGTCCACAGAGGTGTCAGGGCATGGAGGAGAACTGAAAGCTAAGGTTAGGAGAGGTGAGAGAGGTTATGTGAGGTGCCAGAGAGCACAGGAAGGAACAGTCTGTGGCAGCATCAAAGCACTGCACTTCTGTGTTGTCCAGGGAGAGGAGGGAATGGTGCTGCTTTGGCCTTGTGGGGGCACCTGTTGCTGGGTTCAGGATCCCCATTATGCAGGTGATATTTGTGGAGCAAATCTTAAATTCTTATGGCCTTTTTCTAATGAAAGTTCTGTTGTTTTTAAATTAAAACAAGTTGGAGAAGTCTCTAAGTTCAGTGAGGTGGAAGATGTGGAGAGCTTGTATGTCTGGTTTTGTTTGGATACAATCTAATAAAATTAATCGCATGGATGTAGGAACTAAAATTGTCTGTAATTAACATTTGGAAAGAAAACCAGACATTTTAGTATTTGTTTTCTCCTTTTCAAGTTTATTGGATTGGCAATGAAGACATTTTAATGCAGTCAATAATATTGATTTAATTAGCAGTCATTAATGGTATTGTGTTGTACACAGAAAGTCCCTTCAGACTTTATTTTTTTTTTCCATTTGGAGCCTGTGCCATGCAAACAGAAGGACTGCACCTCATGGGAAGATTAAAATTTAAACTAAATTACATTCAAGGCCAAACTGAGATCTCCCCGCGTTTGTTTGTTTATTTATTTGTTGTTTTTAACTGCACTTGACTTCATGAGAAATCTGTAGACTCACTATTTTTTATAGTACCTCCAGCAGTCTGACTCTGGTCTGTAATAAGACTGGATATGATTTCAGAAGTTCTTTTCCACCCTTTCTTCCTTTAAGCCTGTTTAGTTTTAATGTTTATTCATTTAGAGTTGGGAAATATTGAAATTATCCTGGTGATTGAGCTGAACTGCTGATGCTCAGTGGAAGTAGACCTCCTGTATGGTTTTGTTGTTTCCCTCCCCCCCCCATGAACCTCTTTTGTCAGATTACAGAGCCTGTGAATCAACCTTTTCAGCTGGTAGAGCTCTGCTAAGTACTTTTTTGTATGATCTTGCTGGAAACAAAATAGACTTTTCCACAGTGTATTTTGACCTATCTGTGTCCCTGGTCAGTTCCTCTCAGGTGCTCCCCAAGCCCAGCATGCTCCGCTCTTCAGTTTCGTTTGAAGGAGGTTGGCAGAGTAAGGAAACGTTTTCTGCAAGACAGAGCCCTTCCACACACTGCCACAAACCTCCAGTGACCACTGTAGCAGGACTTTTTGCCACTAAGGTTGGGTGCCTGTGTTTCAGAGGGCTTCAGCTCAGCTTCATTGTTCCCATGGACTCGTGTTTGGGTTCCTGGTGCTCCAGGAACTTTTTTGTATTATTTCTCTGGAGTGAATGAAGTAATTGCTGTTCACACTAAGTTTTAGAGAAGTCATCTTAATAAAACATTAAAGTATGGTCTTAGGCAGCTGATCTTTGAAATTGCCTTGCTTATAAGTTGACACTCTCTTTTAGTTTACTCTTAGTTCATCCTTCTTGACTTCAATTCTCTTGTTTTCTAATGTAATTTTTTTAAAAAATGCTGTCATCATTGATGGCACCTCTTGAAAACTGGAATTCAAAGTTACAATTCTGTTGGCAGCAGGAGAGCAAAAATACCCTACAAGTCAGTTGGGGAACCCCAGGTAAGTTTTTAGGTGTTCTGCTTCCCTTAGCAACAGCCTATGCAGTGCTCAGCAGCCATAAGTGTGTGTTTAGGGGCACTCCTGTGATTTGGAGGAGGCTGTGTGGATTGCAGTGTGGAATGCATGGCTACAGAGAGCTAGTTTTTGGCATGCTATTATAGTTGGTGTATGCTGCCCTTGTTTCATAGAAAATCTCCACTGTATGACAACTGCTTCCTGCATGCACCAGATGGACAGCCCCTGTGCACTTGTGATCGCAAGAAGGCTCAGTGGTATCTGGACAAAGGGATTGGAGGTAAGCAAACCAATTTTCCTGTTGGTATTTGAAATACAGTGCTTTTTGGGGTTTTTGCCTTGTTTTCTTGATCACTGGGCATGAATTTTTTGTATCCTTTGTGATTGGAAATACTGTTAGGGATTTACTAGGATGACTCCTATGTTTTAGCATTGTTATTTTAGCTTTCAAATACAGATTTGTCTTGAACATTCTCTATTTGCCTTTACCCTTTCAGAGCTAGTTAGCACAGACCCATTTGTTGTGAAGCTGCGGTTTGAGCCTTCAGGACGTCCCGAGTCTCAAGTTGATTATTATCTGACAGTCAAAGAGAACCTGTGTGTTGTATGTGGCAAGCGAGAGTCCTATATCCGGTGAGTTTAGTGAGATAGGAGAAAAATGCATCTTTTAAAATGGGACTGAAGTCTGCATCTAGTTTGACATCCGGAAGTTTGGCTAGTGGCCTGAAACATCATGCTTGTTCATATCCTGGATGGCTTATCACAGATTGAATGCTCTATAGTTATATGTGTTTGAGTGAGTTTGGCACTGAACGAGCCAGCCTTCCCTCTTCTTCCAGGGCAGGAGGTATCCATCCTTGGAGAGAACAAAGCGTATGGAACATGTGTGTGCTGCACTTTGAATGACAGGGGGCAGCACTATGCCAACACACGCTGTCTGACGGGATCCCCTTCTGAAAACAGCTGTACTATTCCTTCCACTACTTAATCCTTATATTTTTGAAAGGTTTAGGTGAGCATAAAGCCCCTGAGGTCACAAAGGGTGAGATTTTTGTCTTTGCAGCTGGTGCTGTGTAGCTGAGAGGTATGCTTGTTGTAGTGCATTGCTTTTTTTTTTTTTTCCCCACAGTATGAATCAGGTTGGGTTTTTTAATTGAAATCAATGATTTTTTTGAAGGGTGAAGAAAGAGAAATTCAGAAAACCCATGAATAGAAGAACAGACAAAAAGAAATTGCAGAACCTGTTGCTGCACTGAGGGTCCTGACCCTGGTGATCTTTGTTTTCCTGGAGTCTTAGTATTAGTTGACCTGTTGTGGGCCAGGAAGAGGAGGAACAGGGCAGTATCAGCTTCAGGGAAATGTAATAAGCTGGCTGGTTTGTCTTCCCTAGGAAGAACATTGTTCCCCACGAATACCGAAGACACTTCCCCATCCAGATGAAGGACCACAACTCCCATGATGTGCTCCTGCTCTGCACGTCCTGCCATGCCATTTCCAATTACTATGACAACCATCTCAAGCAGCAGCTGGCAGAGGAGTTTGGTGCCCCCATCGGCTCAGAGGAAGGCGTGCGTCTGCTGGAAGACCCTCTGCGCAGGCAAGTGCGGTCAGGGGCCCGAGCCCTGCTGAATGCAGACAGTCTGCCTGAACCCCGAAGGGCAGAACTTCTGCAAAGCATCAAGGACTTCTTTAACGCAGAGGCGGTCACCCCAGAGATGCTCCAGGAAGCAGCTGGTCTGGAAACCAGGTATAACAAGCCCATCAGTAACGTTTTAGTAATTTATGTTGACACATAAGTTCAACAAAAAGTTGTCTACACAGAGCCTTGGGTAAATACTACTGCAGCAAAATAAAAGAAAGTCCAGCAGGATTTGCAGAGTTGAGGATCACACATGCTGTCTTCCACCCCCCTTCTCCTCCCTTCAGCTTTTTAATGAAAAAAAGACAAAACCCTTCGCTGGACTCCTTGGGTTATTGATATATCTTCCCTAAAATAATGGTGTCAAGTTAAGGAGTGTCTGAATTTGAGACTACTAGGAGTTGATCTACACAGGAAAAATGAACCTCTAAAAGCATAACTTTACCACGTGTATAAGCCTGCAGAGTGGATTTATAGTACTTTGATACATTCAACTAGAAAGCAAGGATAGGAAGAAGGTAACTCTCTGTGCTGTAGCCTAAGGCTCTAAGCAGACAAGCACACTCTGCATTTCTTCCTGGGTTTTTGTTTTTGTTTACTCCCTTCTCCTCTCAACCCAGCAGTAGTCAGTGAACTGCAGGTCTTGTTTCTTCCCCTCTTTTCCTTTCTCTTCCAGCAATCTCATTCCATTCTTGCTCTCCATCTTCCCCTCCATTACGTCTTTTGAAGGACAGATCAGGGAGGAAGACTGAAAGGCAGTGATATCAAAAGACTTGTCTCTTTCTCAAAGAATCCCAAAATATCTTTTTTTAGCTAGTATATGGTCTCTGTCTGCTTGAAGTCGGTACTTTCTCCTTTTTATGCTCACTGTTGTTTGTAATGTGCCAATGTTATAACTCGGAAGCTATCCTGGCAGGGAATTCAGTGGCAGGAGCAGGACTCTGGAGTGTCATATGATTCTTGCCTTGAGAAATTTATAGTCTGTCTCCTGAGGAGCTTGTAATGGACCTTGAGAGCTTTGTTTAGTATTGCTACAAAAGAAGAACACTTCCTCAGTTCAAAGAAACCAGCTTCCCCAGTGTAACTGTGTTCCAGAAAGAGTCTGACATTGAAGCAAAGCTTAACACCCTCCCTCCTGGTTATCTTACCATGTATCTGTAATTAAACTCCATGGCTGAAAGTATTTTCAGTGTCTTGCTGTTCATTGTAGACAGGTCTAGATGACAGTGGGCTTGTGTGAAAATAAACTTTGCTTGTGTCCTGGCAGGGTCTGCAATGAGAGCTACGTGCCCCATGGACTGAAGGTGGTGCAGTGTTTTGCTAAGGGAGGCCTGCGTTCCCTTATGCAATTGGAGAGACGCTGGCGACAGCATTTTTTGGACAACATGCAGCCCAAGCACCTCCCAGAGCAATGGTCAGTGGACCATAACCACATGAAGCTGATCCGAAAGTATGGGGAGGATCTTCAGATCGAGCTGTCATGAAACTAACTTCCTGGATTCTAGCTAATGTCTAATTGACATACGTGACTGAAGGTGGAAGGACTGATTTTCTATGTCTCCACTAATGAAGAGGGATGTCTGGGCCTGGGTTTGCAAATAGGCAGCAGTGGATCTGCCAGATTTGGCATTTTACAGAGTTACATCCGTTGACTTGAATTTTCAGGTGGTTTGGAATTTTTAATCCCAATCTGTCACTGACTAGTTCAGTGCAAGAGTGGTGTGCTAAGGGGACTTTCCTTCTTAAAGTGACTATGGAGAGTTATTTTCTACCCCTAGGATGCCTGATGTTTCCAGACCATCTCTCTTAACACAGAGCACAATATATGAAGATTTCCAGGTTTCCCAACAGATACATCTGCAACCCTTAGCTGCATCTTGAGAGTCTCCTGATAAGTCTTTACTTTCAGTGCAGTTGTATTCATATGAGTTCTTCTCAGAGAAGACTCCCTGCCAGAGAGAAATTCCTTGTTTGGAAGTGACAAAGAAACCTTACCTTTTTTTGCAGGTTCTGAGCTGTATCAGCATTGCATATAGGCCATAGTGAGTTTCCTGGTGGCAGGCGCCTGATGAGAAGCGACACACTTTGTGGCAATATGGAAGCACCCATGTCAAGTCTTTTCTTAAGCAGCTTCTAGCAACACAATCTATATAAAAAAAGGTTATTTCCTACTTCATAGAATCATAGAAGCATAGAATGGTTTGGGTTGGAAGGGACCTTAAAGATCATCTGGTTCCAACCCCTCTGCTATGGGCAGGGCACCTCCCACCAGACCAGGTTGCTCCAAGCCCCATCCAACCTGGCCTTGAACCCTGCCAGGGAGGGGGCAGCCACAGCTTCTCTGGGCA
>VZRW01003339.1:183775-203719 GCA_013398125.1 Aegotheles bennettii | reverse complement strand
TCTCCAGCTTTCCTGTAGACCCTTCAGGTACTGAAAGGCTGCTGTAAGAGCCTTCCACTTGTTTATCATGAACAGCTAGCTCTTGGTGGGTACCTTTCTGTATCAGACTGTAATGGGGTCAGGTGTCTTAAAAGGGATGAGAGGAAACAAATTTTATTTAAAGACCAGCATCTTTTAAGAAGTCAGGTCATGTGTGGCAGAGAACTGGAAAATCTGGTGTCCTGTCCCTGGATTTGATGTGTGTGGTGGTGAGCAGGTCATACTCTCTCCATGCCTGTTTCCCTGTCTCTCAAATGGGACTGATGTTACTTACCTATCTCACAAGGGTGTTGTGAGTCTTAATTAATTAATGTTTTTTAAAATGCTTTGAAAATATAAGCTAGTCTGTGCTAATTATTACTGTTGGTTTTTAACATGTGCTGCTGTCTGACTTTCTTAAATATTCATGTGTTTTTGCCTGGTGCTAGACCTTAGTTAAATACAACTTTTTAAAAATACATACCCCTTTCTGTGAAATCACTTTTGATGATCTTGATTGCATGAGATGGGTGTGCTTCTCCTGAATGATGAAGCTCTGCTCAACTTTTATATGTCTCTCTAAAGAAGTTTCAGCGAAACCCTTGTCATACTTCACACTATTGCATATAGCACAGTTAACCCATATTTTATTATAACATTTGGGCAGAATCCTGGACCAGCTGTGATTGTGGCTGAAACTCTCCCCTTTCAGATAATTCAAGAAATTTCACAGACCAGGGGTGAAAAACCTGTTTATAGCAGAGCCTGTTTGAGATAAGTAGGAGCCATGAAGAAATGGTACATTAATGCCATCCCAGAGGAGCTGCAGTAGCAGCCTGAGCACAAGGAATCAAAGGTTCATGATAATACTACTTATCACAGAGCTGCAAATGAGACCATTTTCATTATAAGGACAATTTTATTCCTTTCCTGTACCAGTGACTGGTCTTAACAACAACTGATCTAGCCAAATGTGTTCTGTTTCTGTGGTCATTCACACAGCTGGTGGTAATCTCGGCAAGAACCTCCTGCCTGTAGCAGCAGCTTGGATACTATTTCCCCCCAAAGCATTGTGAGCATGTGTTCAGATAGTGCTGCCTCCTATCTTTAGTGCCATCTGATCAGAGTGGTGAGAGCTCCTTGCATGGCTCAGAAACTCCTTTAAACCTTCAGGAGTAGGTAGTGTCCATCTCACTACTTCTGCTTTGGTTTTGTTCCCTTTGTTCTGATGTAGGAACTCCGGATAAAGCTGTGCTTGTTTAAGGGAACCGGTGGGTTGACCACATGGCTGATGTCTTTTGTGTTTATTGGAACAAGAAAATGATTTTGAGACAAGAATGGGACTACAGGCCTTTTAAATTTAAGGAGTCAGTGGTATCATTGAAGAGTTTTGTGGGTTTCTTTTTCCAAATCATTTATTCAGAAATAGAAATTTACAAGGAAAACTTCCTTCATAAATATTTTCTTAATTAAGATTCTTTGTTGTCTGTAAGATATCCTTAACTTGCATCATTTCAAGTCAACCTGAAAGAGGAGGGAAAGAGATATTTATTGTGCAGAAATGGATTATTTTTATATGATTATGATTTTAAATATTCTGCCAGTCTATAGATAAAACTTCATCACTAAATGTTACCTTGAGTAAAAATGTGCTCTTTTACCAGACACTATTGAAGTTCTTTTTTTTCCTTTTTTGCACGCCTGCTTTTTCTTTTCCTTCCCTGTGTCTCACCCTGTTGAGTCCTTACAGTAACACCTGGAGCTCACCCTCTGAGTTTCCCTTTCCAGTGCCTTCCCTGATCTGCCTGTCAGAGATCAGCTGTGGAAGACCCTGTGCTGGCAGCAATACTGTACTTGTAAGTAACGTGGTAGCAAGTTTGCTTAGGTATGTTTGCATTGTTCTGAGGCTTTCAGTGGATTCGGGGGCTTTCCATGGCCTTGTTGTGTTGATCAGTTGTGATGACTACAGATCTACATTTTTAAAAATAAAAACTTAGATTTTGCTCAATCTGAGTGTTCATCTAGATTGCCCCAATTATCTTCCCTGAACTAGGACCCTCCTGCACTAAACCACGTACATACATTTTGTTTGCAAAGGGTGAGAATTGCCATGAATCTCTGTGTGGGCTGACTTTCCCTTGTCACTTGACGTTTGTAAGTTTGCTGAAGGTATGCTGCCAGAGATGGGGGAGAGAAATTTTCCCTTTTACTGGTGCTTGATGCCACCTGCCTCAAACTGGTTCTTGCAAGTTAGTAGGGAGCACACTCTGGCTGCTGAGGTCCCCAAAACTGACTTTGTTTTTGAATTCCCTGCAGAACTTGCCTCCACCCTTTTCATTTCAGGCATTTTTCCACATGAAATGGATGTGCTTTTCTAAGAGTACAACTTGGTACACATTTCCAGAGCCACTCCTCTGGAGTGGGGGTACCAACAGCCCCTGTGGTAGGTTAGCTTGCCTTTCCCCATGGGCTACAAACTGATTTCTGTCTTCCCAAACACTACAGTTTGCTTTTTTCTTGGCTTTACAGTAACTTAGACATTGTTGCAAGGTGCAGGAATTACCAGCCAAGCAGCACTTTTGATAGTCTGGCAGGTGGAGGTGCAGTAAGCTCTGTGTTTCTGAGCCATACATGACATGTTAATTACGCTGCTGACAGACTTGGCATTTGGAGTGCCCTGGTTTCCCTCCTTTGACAGTCTTTAAAGGTCTCAGCTGTCACATCCATGACTGACAGGACTGAAGGCAACATATCCCTGTGGGCTTCTTGCATTTTTGTCTGTTTGGTACTCACTAGTGGCAGGGATGGGAAGCTATTTTCCTGCTGGCATTTCTATTGCTCTGGCTCCCTAGGGAGTATCTGAACTCTGCACTTTTCTGTAACATGGTTTGGGTGGGTTTTTTTTCAGTGAAGGCAGTGTGGTTAGCCTTGAGAAATACTTCGTTGCCCTGGCCTTATGCCTAAATGCCTCTGAGGGACTGGGCCTTTTGCATGTGCAGAGAGAGCTTCTGTAACCAGGAGCCACCTGGAGCCCTTGCCAGTGTGCAGTGTTGTTCTGATTTAGAGGCAACCACCAGTCTGAACCAGTAGGTACCATCACTACTCCTTGACCTCCTCCTTCCTTCAGGCCTTCACATTAGTCCAGACGTGTACTGCCTTCTTCATTTCCAAAGCCTGACACAAACTGTCATCCCCTTGATGTTCTTTGGGAATAAGGGCCATTTTAAAGCCCTTTTTTCTCATTTCTGCATAGTGCTGTGTTATTAGTGTAAGAGCTATTCCCCACCCTCAGGCGTACGTTGTTCTGGAGCAAGGGAGAGGCAGTTTGAGGTAAGTCCAAAAATGTATCCAGCTTTTTCTGTGAATTATTAAGGAAGCCACAGTATGCCCTCTTGTATTAGCCCCACATTGAGGGTGTTTTGTTAAGTGCTTTTACAGGTAGAGAGGGTAATGCAAGAGAGCCAACATGATTAAGCTTAGTAAGGGAAAAAACCCAAAAAGCCAAATAAACATGCATGGGACATAATTTCCCATATTCAGAACCTATTGCTCTATCACTGTGAATTCCACCATGAAGAGCAGGCAGCTGTGGTAAGGGTTTTCTGCGCCAAGGTTAGTGCTGCAGTGCTCCTCTCTTCCCATTTAACTATCGCAGTGCTTGTTTCTGTCTTGAATTAGCCAACGAGATACTACCTGGGGCCTCGGTGGTGCTGGTCGCCAGGAAACGGAGCAAAACCATCTTTCTTTTGTTATTTTTATTTGCAAGCTATTGGAGGAGTTCAGTTTCTGAGGTGGGGGAAGTAAAGAGAACTGAAAAAAAGAGGTTGGAGGCTTTTACTGTAAAATACAGATGTCGTCTTCAGATAACAAGAAACTGTTTCCTTGTAAAAGAAAAACTCCAACTTCAGCTATAGATGTTATAAATATGGCTTATATCTTTCTTTGCTTAAAAAAATGATTGTGCAGTAGTTAAGGAGCAAAAGAGAGGAGACATTTATATATCTCAGCATAAATGTGACAAGGTGCTAGGCAGCTGTCAGAAATGTAGGCTTAAGAGAAAAACTGCCTGTCCAAACTCCCTCCACCAAAAGCTGCTGCTCTAGGAAGCTGTTTCGCATTGTAGTGTGCTCTGCGGGGAACCGACATCTATCTGTTTTACATTGATTAACAGCAAGTCCTTTCCAATTGGTTGTCCTTTGAAAAATGCCAGACAGTACTTTGCATCAGCTGAGATCTGCCAATTGCTCTCCCCTTTTTCCTCTGTGCTCTGACTGTCCAGGATTTTTAACTGTAAATAAAAGCAGAGAGACTGACTGCTGGTTGCAAGTTGTGAAAGTGAGAGTGGAACCTCCTTTCGGTGCACTGTGAATAAAAAATCATTATCCCTACTTGTGTAGCAAGGGCTATGGAGACCCCAGATCTGAGCTGTAAGTATGTGTGTATAGTTTTATGTCAGATTTTTGCTATTTGGATAATGCTTTCCATATGTTTTGAAAGTGTTAAACCCTCTTGTTCCCTCCTCTGGTTCTCCTGTGATATATGGGTAGCGATACTAGATGTTGTTCAGCTGCACATCTCAAAGCGTTGTGATCCCTTAAGGACCAGCTCTCTTTCACAGATATTTCTCCCACAGCAGAAAAAGAGTCAGTCCAAGCTGTAAGATTTGAGGTTAAGAAATCCTTACAGAGCCTTGGAAGACACCAGACTAGGCTGCTTGTCTCTTAAATTGGTTACGGGAGAGAGAACTTAAAATTCAACAGGCCTTCAAGTGCATGTTCTGTGCATGATAGCTGTAGGTGACAACCATGAGATGGTGCTGAGCATTAGACCCTCA
This sequence comes from Aegotheles bennettii, assembly GCA_013398125.1. Lineage (NCBI taxonomy): Eukaryota > Metazoa > Chordata > Aves > Caprimulgiformes > Aegothelidae > Aegotheles > Aegotheles bennettii. The sequence goes on along the minus strand of VZRW01003339.1, from coordinate 198,867 downwards.
GGAATACCCAAGTATCTTGTTTTTTTGTCCCTGCCTTGTGAATGGGCATTAGCACTCTTCATGCCGCTGAGTTCTGGCCCCATTAGCTCCATGCCCCCAGTTCTGCTTCACTGCTTTCAAGGTTTCCAGCGTGTAGTGAAATACTTGCTCCCAGCAGTGTGAAAGCCCTGCTGCAGCTTCGGACAAAGAAACTAGGAGGCATAGTAAGTACAGGCAGACAGATGTAAGAGCTAAAAAAAGGATTATCTTTATTTCACTTAATTGGAATAATCACCAGTTAAAACTAGAAAGACCTTCTGCTCGCCATCATGTGTTTCACTGCCAGCTGTGGCTTGTCAGCTTATTTCTCATGGTGGGCTGCACTAGGGGACAGGGAAGAGAAATTGCTGTAGCTAGCAAGTTTGTACTTGGGTAGTAACCTCAACCATCTCAGCCTACATTGCCCTAACCATGGAGGGAAGGGAGCTGAGGGAAGCCCGAAGGAGTCCTTGTCCTCCTCACTGCCTCTTTTGCTCAGGACCTGCTGCCGTGGAAGGTGAGTCCTGTGCTCTGCAGGGAACACCAGCATGGAAATAAGCAAATGGTCTTATGAGCAAAGCCTGGAAGAACTGAGTTTGTTTAGCTTAGGGAAAACAAAGAACTTAGGGACAAGGAGATAAATATAAAAAATACTGTGTTGAAGAGGACAGGGATTTGTAGTCTCGCTAGGACAGGAGGTTGTGGACTTAAATGTCAACAAAGGAGATTTGAGCTAGTCACAAAGGAAAGCTTCCTTATGGTATGCGTTGCTTCCTGACACAGGTCACATTGCTTCTTTACAAGCATGCTGACTGGCTCCCCAGCTGCAAACCATCTGTGCTGCCCACTGACAGATCTGGAGGTGATAAAACCCAAAATATTTTAGCTAACTCTGTTCATGGGCATTCTGCTCCCATACAGGCTACGTGCCCTTCAGTCACCCGCTGCCAAGACTGACGCACAGCGCTTCTCTCTGAACTGCTTGAATTAATGTGTGCCTGCTCTGGATTTTTATAGCTCTTAAAAGTAGCTGTGAGTGGTATCTAGTATCAGAGGGAGGTTTTATATTACTGCTGTGAAGCTTGCCATTGCTACTGCTGAGGAGGTGACCTTGGCACGTGTTCCCTCCCCTTCGCTTCTGGTACTATGTGTTAGCACCGTGCTCTGCTCTTCCAGTCAAATGCTTCAGGAAAGGGCACATGAGCCAAATGATTTTTTTTTTAATGCAACTTAGTAGCTTTCCAAAAATCCCTGCTCCCTTGAGAAGAAATACAAAAACAGACCTTCAGACCTAAACAAACTTTCTCTTGCTAAATAAACATTAATTTTTTAAATCTCAGAACTTCACTTAGAGCTGACAATGGAGACAGTAACCTCACCAGCCTTATTATTCTATAAACTCCTGTGAGTTTTTTGGGCAAATTTTTTTGTAGTTTGGGGTCTTTTTTCTTTTTTCTTTTTTCTTTTTTCTTTTTTCTTTTTTCTTTTTTCTTTTTTCTTTTTTCTTTTTTCTTTTTTCTTTTTTCTTTTTTCTTTCCTTTTTCCTTTTTCTCCTGGGAAGTTAAATGGAACTGCTTGACAAGGAAACAAATTGAGCTGGAATCAAGATGGGAATTTCATGCCAGTAAAACCAGCATCATTTTCTCACTTCTATCCTTACAGGACTATACCTATATTCCAAGTAAAGATGGAGCGGGAAGCCTGGAAAACAAAATCAAGTTGAAGTTGGAGGGGATTACAAAAGCCATAGGGTGCTGTGTATTAGGCACACTGCAAAAAAATACCCCAAATTGTCCATGAGGGCTGAGATAGGGATGTAGGAGTTGCTGTGCTGGACTGAAACCAAAGTCTAGTTAAATCAGAATAATTTCTTTGACCATTGTGGTCAGTAATGAGAGCTTGGTTCTCCCTAGATAGTTTCTTTTTCAGACTTTGTATTTTCAGGGTGAAAACTGATTGATATTTCTTGTGGTAGTTTGATGAGAGCTAGGCAGAATTTTTCTAGCAAGTCTCCTATCGCTGAGACACGTGGCAGTGCCTGCCTTGCTGGGGATGAGCTGTATAGTCAGCAGGATTTAATTTCACCTTCCCGTCTCTAGATACCTGGCAGTGAGTAGACTCTCAATGAGTTGGCTGTCAGAAAAACGTCAGCTAAAGTGGCTGCACGTGTTTCCACCAACAGGAATTCCCAAACTGTATTTAGGGTTTGGAGAGGAGGGAGAAGGACCCTGGCTGATACAACACTGCTTCAGTTTGCTTGGCTGAAAGGCTCCTGCGCAGAGGGACTGTTGGTTCGTTAACATAGTGTTTTACACGGGGGAACTTTCAAGTCTTCACACAGATTGATCATTGAAGTACTCTATTCTCTAGCTGGCTCTTCGTTTCTTTTAAGGATGGAAGATGCAGGGAGTAATGGTAAACAAGGTAAAGGTGCCTGTGGAATGAAGCGCTGGTGTTTAGGTAGGTTTGGTGGTAAGCTACACAAGCTATCTTGCACATTTTAGCCCCAAAGACTTCAATGCTCTAGGTGTGCTGATTTGATAGGCAAAAAAAGGCTTCTCCACTGTTCTTCCTATATTTGCCAGTGGGTTGTGGTGATTGTGACATGAAAAGATGCTGGGGAACAATGTCAGAGATACATAATCTGACTTCCCAATTTGACATGGAGGGGGCAAAGAAGGGATTCAAGTTGCTTTTGTTGTCCTTACTGCCTCTGCTGAAACTGCTTGCCCATCAACACCTGTGCTGTGCAAACAAAACCCCTGTGAGTTGACTAGATGATGAGCAAGTTGGAGAGATGGGCCATAGTGGCAAGGAGACAAATGAGCAGATACCATTGGTTCAGGTTTAGGGAACACCATGGCTGTGTCTTTGGCAGTGAAGTACTTAAATGTCAATGATCTTTACTAGCTGTGCCTATTCATGTCCACTGAGATGCATTAAGTGACTCATTCTCTAAGCTACTACAGACCACCTGAGGAGGACCCCCTGAATGCATACTTCTCTGTCATGATAGACAGAATTTTAGACCTCACTTACACACTGTTTATTATTGGGGGTGGATTTGATCTGATGCTGTCAAGGTGGGTGCAAAAGTCCGGTATGTGGCTCTAGCTCATTCCCGTGGCAACACAGTGCTATAAACACCTCGAATCCAGCAGCTGTGTCCATCCTGAGGGAGCTGCACTGGTTTAATGCTGTCAGTACATTAAAGCAGTAATGTTTGTGTATCAACAAGCTCTTCTTTCTTTTAACAGTGAAAGCATTTTTTTGTGACAACAGAGAATAAAAGGCATTAAATCTGTGTGCCCCACCTCAGGCTCCTGGCTAGATGCGGTTAAGGACTGCTGGCAGCATGTGATCCAGCAGGCTTGTACAAAGGAGCCTGCTGAGGAGTTGGGCACTGGAGTTGTCTCTGGGGTTGGGCACTGAGAGGTTGTCACAGCACTGGGGCCAGCCATCCCCAGGAGCAAAAGGGTAAGAGGCAATCCTGAGGAATGAAGCTCTTCTGGATCTCGCGGTAGTCATTATGGACCTCACAATGTCACTGTTTGTTCCTGCTCCCTGTTAATTTCACATCAAGGAGACCCAAAACACACATGACAAACCTAGGAAATGCATCAGTGCTCCTTCAGACAGCTCACAGGGGGAAGCCTGTTCTTGTAATTTCTGAAGCCTCAAATCCCTAGAAAAGGCTGATGGTGATCCAGTAGCTGAGCTCATGCTTCAGCGGGTGGGGTAGTGGTGGGGCATTGCACAGCATAGCTGGAAACCATGTAACAGTGCTGGAGAAAGTTATTCCCAAATGCAGCAAAATAGTTTTGGGAGAAACACAACAAAAATATTGAGTGAGACTGGGGCATTTTAAGGAGACCAAGCTGCTGAACAGGATTTCAAGAGCTGCAGCTGATTGCTCTTCAGAGAGGGGAGGAAAATGCTTTCCTTAAGTTGTTCCTGTCTGTCCCACTTCTTCATTCCTGACCTCCCTGGCATGAACGATCTTCTGAATCTCACTGTTGAAGCTGTGAACTTCTGACTTCAATAAATCCACAGCAAAGCATGACAAATGGGCTGAGGTCCAGAAATGACAAAACCAGTAGAAGCACAAGTTCAGAAGTACCTGCAAACCCCTCTAAGCCTTGGTGCGCTGGCTGTAGCACATTTATTGACTTCTGCTCTGTCTGGGGACAAAAAGTGGGCACCTGGATGAATGTGCACAGCCTGCTTCAGTTCGGTCTATGGAAGGCAGCATTAGGTTGCTGGTTCCAGTGTTTTATTATCAACTGCAAGATTTGTTATTTATACTGTACTGGCCCGTGGCCTAACTATGTACAGAAATTTGGGTGAGCCCCAGTTCATGATGAATGGGCAACGACGTCATGGTCTGATGCCATCACAAATAATTTCTGCTGCAGATGATTTAAAACAACTTCATTTTCGGATGGATATGGTGCTAATGGAACCCCAAATAATAGCCAGATCTTCTGTAATCCTTATTCCTCTCCCACAATACCCCAGATTCACCAACCCTCAGTTTTGTCCTGCCTCATATGCAGTATGAGCAATCCACATGTTCTCCCTCTTCTTCCTTACCATGCACCTACTTGCTCTGGTAATTGTGCTCTTTTCTTTTTCCAGCAGGCTTCTCTTCAAAGCAGCCAGGGCAGTGCTGAGTGTGTCCATGAGAGGAAGAGCGTCCTGGCTTTTCCTTGCAATGCCTAGGACAGTCAGCTGAGGAATTCCTGACATTCCCCAAAAATGCTCTTCTAGCAAGCAGTCTTTCATTGCAGCTCCCACTGAGACTTCAGAAGATTGGACTTTAATTTTCAGATCTGTCAGATATTTTTCATTGTGATTCCCATTTGTCATTCTCAGCTTTACTGGCTCAGACCCTTTTATTTCCCACTTCCTCACATCACAGAAGGTTGTCAACCTGTGTTATTTAATGACAGGGCTAGTTTTCTGCTAGCAAGCAGAAAATGCTTCTCTTACTGTTGATTACACACTCACAATGCTCATTCTTAGCTCTTTTTTTGATTCAGGTGCTACAAAGAACACGAAGGAAGAGAAAGCAGAAGGAGGGAGATGGGAAGAAGTGGAGCATTTGCTTCTCCTTGTCCATTAAGAATTGGGGTTTTTCCTTTCCTCTGTGGTGGTTGTCCTTTGTCTTGTTCTGCAAACCTCCATCCTTCTCCATCTGTTTGTTTTTAACTCAGTCCATCTTTCCTTGTCATGCTGCACTCAGTCCTCACTGCTCTCCCATATCTGGTGCACATATAAACTGCTGAAGAAAACCCATGTATTTCTAACAGTGTCTCACCTCTGCTCTGAAGAGGTATGCACAAGGTGAATTTATCCCATATAATTTTGTGCTGCATCATTGTGTGAGCTGGTCACAGATTGGCAAAGGCCATCTCCAGGTTCAGGTGAATGCTAAGGCTGCAAAGGCAGTGGTGAGGTCATGGCCACACAAATCTGTACTCATTTTAGTTATGGAGCGGCCCTAAAACTGGTTTTGTTTGATGCTTTCAATTCAGTTTAAGACATAGCTCAAAGCAAGAGGCTTGAACTCACTAAAATTATTATCCTTTTAAGCTGCTTCATATTTCTTCATATTACTTCATATTTCCCATCCCCACTCCTACGTAAAAGTGGTGGAGGTAATTTTGTTCAGCACTTCTAAAGCATTGACCTTTAGGGGAAAAAATGTTTGTCCTAAAATGTGAATATTTAAACAATATTAATTTGACCTTTCCTATTGCAAAGTCAGCTCTATTACATTTTATTGTTATACAGTGTGCATTATAAAAATGGATTCCTAATGATGAGGAACATTGCCTTACAAGGAGACACAAAAAAATCTGAGACACTTTCATTTGGGTAAGGAAAGTCTCGTTGAGAGGACAAAGTCATGGAGGCAGCAGATAGGGTGGTTGGAGAACTGCCATTCACCGAATCCCACTGCTCTGAGGCCAGGAGGCACTTGGCAATGTAAGAGGTTCTTTTACAACATATAAAAGATAAAGTGTTGTTGTGCAATGTGTAGTGAAGTGTTGGTCCTTGCTGTCACAGGAGGTGGTGAAAGCAGACACTGTTAATGTGTTAAGAAGGCGATTATGTAAATTTATAGGCTCTGTCACCATAAACAGATCTTATAAGGAATAGCAGGACTGTACCCTTCAGAATCCTGTACAAGAGGGGCAGGTATCCCAGGGGAACATGAGAGGCGTGGACTGCAGGAAGGGGCCAGGTTTATGAGCTCTCCCAAGACAGCATCTTCTCTGACAGGGTAACAAACCATTGGTTTCACTCAGTCAAGTGTAACATATTCTTGCTAACTATGCCCCAAATGCTGCATTTTCTCGCAGTCCTTTGGGATGTTTTGTAATAGCTACCCCCTGGTGTCAGGTGTGTTCATGGTGAGGCTGTAAGCTCTGGCATCAGGGCTGGGGAGTTTGGGAGGAAAACTCCATCCTCAAATTTGTACCTCCTAACCTTTCATTTTGTAGGACCTAATCTGAAATTTGGGGAGCCCATGAGTCTGTTAGAGGACTCAGAGCTGGAAAGGGCCTGCAAGTGCAGAGATACCAAATGGGGATGATGTGAACTCAGTTCCTTAAAGCAAATGCCCTCAAACCCTCACCACCTTCAGCTGCAGTCAAGTGCTCCCAGCACCTCCCAGCATCAATTTGTGTCAGGCCTGCTGCCAAGGTTACATGAACCTGTGCTGAGATCCCAGCTGCCTTCAGGGAGGTGGTTCCTGCCAGTGCTTCTCATGCCATCCCAACTGTCGCACCTTTTGTGCTCCATTAATTCTGGGTTGTGATACAATGCAGGTCAGCCTGGCTTTCTCATCCTCCCACCTGCCTCGGTGCTTAACCTGACCCACATAGGGATGATGTCCTAACCCATGCAGGGACGTCCCAACCCGCACAGGGATGTCCTGACCCACACAGGGATGATGTCCTAACCCACACGGGGACGTCCCAACCCACGCAGGGAATCCCAACCCGCGCAGGGATGTCCTGACCCACGCAGGGATGATGTCCTAACCCACGCAGGGAATCCCAACCCGCACAGGGATGATGTTCCAGTCCGTGCAGGGATGTCCTGACCCACAGAGTCAGTGGTGCAGAGGCAGCCAGCAGTCACTTGGTGGCAGATGGTTGTCCTAGGCCCACCTGTGCGCTGCCGCAGAGGCTGGGGGCTGGGGTTGTGCGGGGATTTAATTGCCATATCTGGCCAGGCACAACTGTCACTGCTGAGGATTACTCACCCGAAACAACTGGACCTGCATGATCCCAGTTCAAGGCGTTCCAGTGCTGGATAACTTTAAAAAGTCATGAGAGGACAGCAGCTCCGTTTCTGCAAGAGCTTCCAATTAAGTTAGTAGTGCATTTGTGGAAGCTTAACAATATCTGGATTGTTGCAACAGGAAGGGGTGTTGCCAGACTCAGATTGTGCACTTTATTCTTAAATCAGAAACGGTGTTTTATTGAAGGAGCTGTCTGTGCATTGCCCCATGGAGCGTCCTGGTGTCTTCCAGACTTACATAACTGCTTGCTGGCATGCTGCAGGTCAGCAGTTTTTATTGGTTCTGGTTCCATCAGGGCTATAATTTCAATAAAAATTCTTGCCATCCTTGAAGTCCCCTTCTCCCATCTCCCTGGCAGTAAAGATGTTCCAATATAACGTGGATGGAAAAGGTGGGAACTTACAAATCTTCAGCATCCTGTTGATCTGCCTGGTATGTGAATAGGGACATTACAGGGATGCCTGATGTCCTCTGGACTCCAACCTCTTCCCTGTTTCTTTTGGATGCTCCAGTTGCCACCTGGGTGGGTCTAGATCTGGGCAGGCAGACAGAGGTTACAGGATCAGCCTTGCTGTGGGGGTTCTTGCAATGTCTCTGGAGCTGACAGATGCATGCCTCCTATTTCTGGCCTTCCCTCAGCCTGGAGTTTCTCACGCTCACTGCCAGGGCTGGAAAGTTTTGGAAAGTTTTCCATTAATTATCTAGGCTATTTTGAGTGATAGAGCTTCAAAAATACATTGCTGTGACTTTCAGGAAAGTTAAGCATCTTTTTCATTGCATCGACTAAAACCCAGTCTGCTGTGTGGGGTGCAAGCCCCTTTTATGGGATGTGTGAGAAACTGGGTAGGATATTTTTCACAGGTTATTTCCCATACTGTCGTGTTTTCACATAGAATTCCTCTGTAGTGGAAGACAGGAGCTTCATCATTTTTCCAGATGAGCGTTTCAAGCTGCTTCTGCTTTGCAGCCAAGAGAACTGTTATGAGCACTAACCTGGTACCTACACTGAGCTGTAAAAGCTTTGAATATCTATGAGGATTAAATTGCAGTTCAGGTCACAGTCAGTGCTGTGATGGGCTGCCAGAAAAGGAGAGAAAATTGTCATTGGATCATAATAAGAAGATTTTATTGTTAATTAATTCTGAGCATCAGAAAAAGTGCAATGTGCTTTACCATCAAGGTGGGAAATAAATCCGTGTCCTAGGAAGGGTGCAGCAAGGAAGAGAAGCAAATAATTTGGGGTGAGAAAAGGAGATAAGAAAAGTGGTAGGATGGAGAATGAAAATTTATATCAGGCTCATAAAGTGAATCAGGTTGATTATAAGTGGGTCTTCTCCTTTATAAGTTGTATTAAGATGTAATTATTACTACTTAAAAATTTATTCTGTTTCTACACTTCCAAAAGATTGCACGACGGGTGCGTGAATTTAGAGCATTTTTTGGTGCTGTTGATATCTCCTGCCTGACAACTCCACTCCTCACTGAGGCTGCACCTAGTCTTGCGGTGGTGGGCAGTTTCTGTGGCGGCGGATGGGTGGGCTACCTGGCTCAGATAGGGCTAATGGCACCCTCCCCCATGGGGAGAGGGGATGTCCTGAGTCCTGGCTAACCATCTCTGAAGACTTTCCTGGTTCCTCCACACTGTCAAGGGAGATTCATCTTGCCACTCTTGGCCTTTCAGCAGATGTTTTTCTTTTCCTACTTGAAGAGCATAAGAGCAATGTGGAACTGTTAATTACAGCTTATTGGGAATTCTTCTCTACGCTCTCATTTTCATTAAGAAACATGCTCATGGAAAAAATATTAAGGTTACAGTGACCTTAAATAGCATTTAAGAGAATGTTTAACTGTACAATTTAAAGGAATTGAAATCCTGGTTCCCAGTTAATTACATGCCTATATGCCTTAACCTGACCCTCAGTCACTCCCCTCCACCACCTTACTGTTTGCACAATCCAGGAGGTATTTCTGCCCTAGCCAGTATATATGCCACCCTATGCAGCTTATCTGATGTTAAATGCAGAACTAATTGGCATCTGCCCTCTGTGCCTATTGCTATTGGTCATCAGGAGGAATTAAGGATGGAGCCGCTCCAAGGGGAGTGATTTGTCTGTCTGAGCTTTTTATGATGCTTGAGGCCCTGATGTTGGTGGTGAAGGGCTGGAGACTACCTGAGCAGTAGCTAGCTCTAGGCAGGGCCTGATCAAGACAAGCTGTTGGACTTCTGGCACACCTTGTGGTTTCTCAGCAGTGACTTGAGGCCAAGGATGTGGAGGGTGATATATGACCTGAGGCACAGCAACATGGATTTTCAGAAGCACACACACATACCCATGCCCTCTGACCAGCATGACAAAGCTTTTTCAGACAGGGAGAGTATTTCAGGCAGTTTAGGAATCTGGTCAATGTAGATGATAACCTTTTCTTTTTCCTTTCAACAGTCATGCAGGTGAAGGATGGTGGTGCACACTTTACCATCTTGGTGTTACGGTATGGGTAAAGATGTCTTGGAGGGTTGCAGGGGTGTGATTTAGATCTGGATGAAGAACACAGTGACATGCTACGGTCAGATCATCAGAGGGGCCTTTCATCCATTATGGAGAAAGAACTTCACTGCTCTTACTGTCTCTTGGGACAAACACTTCCCTTTCTCCCTCCTTTCCTGGAGTATTCCTGGATTAAAATCAAGGCCAAGCTCTGAGTCTTCTCCCTTCAACAGGTAAATTGCTTTCACCCACTCCTACTCACCTAATCCAGCACCTAGAAGCAGTCTGTTGACTCTGCTCAGGAAGAGACCAGGAGCTTCATCAGGGAGGGCAAGCCTCCAGCCCAGGGATGGGCTGGAGGAGGAGGATGGAGCCACACGGTGGCAGCAGGTTCAGAGAAAACCATCCTGAGATGTCTCACCTTCTCTCGGGCACCCTGCTCTGCTAGCACAGAAGGAGCTCTCTGAAGAGTGGTCTTTAGTGAAAAGTCCCTGAACTGAGGCAGCTCTTCCCTTGCACAACATAGCCAGGAGCCACAAGAGTGGCTTAGCTAAGAAAAGTATCAGAGCTGTCTCAGCTGGGTGCGTGGATGGGCTTTAGAGTGAGAATCCAAAGAAGGAACTCCTGCAGCTGGAGGACTATAGAGAGCTAAGCTCTGTTTGTGTCCTTGTCCCTTTTGGCTTCAAAATATATGACTTTCTGGATCTCCAGCCCATAGCACATGCAGCAAGCAGGCAGGAACCCAGCTGGGTGCACAGTACTTTCATGCAAGGTGGCGCTTGGCTCCCAGCCAGCTGTGGGCAAGCAGAGCTGCCTTTCCCTGAGCAAGTCCTCTTGTCCCAGGAGGATAACGTGCCACTCTTGTTTCTCCCAGTTGACTGCTCTCCTCGCTGCCATGGTGACTGCTGATGGAAGCTCCCAGGCAGGGAAGTGTCTACTGCCAGCCTGAAAAACGAAGCCTCCCTGTCTGGCAATGGTACGGCTGTGCAACCCATCATTGCATGACTGGCTCCAGCCCCTGAACCCGAGTGCTAATTTTCTTTGAATGTTCTTAGTTAAACTCTAGATGACTGTTCAAACTGTTTCCAGAGACTAGATGGACCTTATGTTTGTATTTCAGATGGCACTTCCATGCCTAGAGGCCACAAATATAGTGGACCTGATTTCTCAGATCAGAGTGGTGCTAAGAAAAACCTTTTGGCATTCTCCAGATATTTCGTAGTTGAAAGCTCAGCTACATTTTATGTAAGATGACTGCAAAACCACACACTTTGTCTTGCTGTAACTATAAAGCAGCCACACTTTTTCTAAAGACAAATGTGGATGATGCTTGTCTTTTCTTTCCCTGCAACAAAGATCTTCTCAATTTTATGGAGGCAATGAGGGACACCAGATCTGCTCTCCTGGCTTCTTGAGAGTGTGGTGTCTTAGTATTCATAGTCTTAGGAGATCTCTTGCCATTTAAGATGATGCTGATTAAGGTGATCACAAGTAAAATAGAGTTCTTAATCCCCTGCATAAATTTCCTCCATGCAGCTGGTCATATTCCTCTCTCCCCTTTCTATATCTAGATTACTCACCACTTAGCCTATGCTCATGTTAAAGAATCAGCCACCTGGATTATCAAGGGGTTATTGTACTGTACAAAGTTTGTCACAAAATAAGAAAAGACTTAACATCTTTAACATGGAAGTAACAGCCATAGGGGAAACTGAAAAAGAACAAATGTAAGACTCTGTAATTCTGCTGTGAGGTTTGTATAATCCTGCTTTGTTTGGTTTATTGTATTTAGTTTCCCAGGTCATTTGTCTTAGGGCATTTATTGAATTAGCTGGTGCTTTTGCAAAGATCAGCAGTGAAGTATTATCACTGTTAGTATTCACTGTATGTCTACATTGCTAGTTGTGTTGAGTAGAGATCTCCATGCCAGACTGCTTCTGGTATTCCTGTTATGTCTGATGAAGCTGGCTCTAATATCTGTATGCAACATCGCAGCTTACAGGATAGCTATACTTGAACAATTTGTATTGTCAGAGATCCCTGTAGGAACATAAGGTTAGAAATGTACTCTCTTTTAAAGGAAAGATGAGGTTCTGGAGCAAAGCTCAGTGGTCAGAGGCGAAATAATTGCAAATTCTGGATGCAGAACACCATAGGTACAAATAGCTTGGACTTGGGAACCAGTCGTCTTGCAGCAAGGTGTTTGGACCCTGAAGATGAAACATTGCTGTGGGGGTGCTTTCAAAGCCTGTGGAAGCCTGGTGCTGCAAAAGTACATGCGTTTCCTCCTGGAGCTGTGTTGAAGGTCGTGTCTCGCTCAGGTCAGCCAGCTCTAGTCCCGAACCCTTTACAGCTCAAACAGGTCCCAAAGCCTAGGCAATGAAAATGATGGGTTTCTGCAAATCTGGCTTATCTGTGCTGAGTTGGGTACCTGTGAGCAAGCGTGAGCTGCTCAGCCAACAGCTCTGAGGGTGGGTAACTTGGTGCTTCTGCTGTGACCTTCACTGGGATTGCAGGTTAGAGCAGAGCTTTGCTAACCTGCACTCTGGCTGTGTTCCTGGCCTGTGTGTTCTGGCAGAAGTAAAAGCAAGTTTCTCCTGGGAGAAAGACTCTTTGAATTTCAGCTTGTCATCAGAGCTGACTTCTGTTCAGGGCTCTGCTGAAGCTTGCCTACAGAGCTCTCTGCGTGTTTCTGACACGTATACAGTGAAAGGGATTTGGGGTGCTCAAATGAAAGGGTTAAATTATCTGGGTTGTGTTTTCCTTCTAATGAATGAATTGATTTAATGAAGGAAAGTAGTCATTCTGCACAGGAGTATTTCTGTCACTCGTGTACGTCGTCAGCAGGCCACATTATCCAGGTAGTGTACAAGCAAACTGAGTTTTTTGGTTTTCTGTGCTGTTTTCTGAAGTGCTGGCAATGCTCCGGGAATAACAGGATGTGATGGGGGCAGAATAGCAAAGAGGGCTCGGCAGTGCGTGTTGCAGGCGTGAGAAAATGCTGCTGAGAGCTCGGGAGCCTCCTCTCCAGGAGCACAAGCTCATTGCTGATAGAGAGCACCCACCAGCAGCAGCCAGCTCTCAAGGTTGTGTGTAAGGTGCTTCCAGCAATGGGGGCCAGCTGGGCACAGGCAGCTGCCTGCTGAACTCTGCTCCAGGCAAAGGGAGGCTTTACGGATGTGAGCCTGCACTATGGTATGGACAAGGTGCTGGGATTTATTAGCAGATGGCAAATGTTAAGACTGCACTCGAAAACTGAAGTGAAATGCTGTGAAAATATAGGGCTGCTCTGGCCCTTGTCCTGCATAGGGAATAAAGTTGCAAGGCATCTTTGCCCAGAAGGTGGCATCTGCTCTGGAAAGGGAAGAGTGCTCAAAATGATGTTGCCCCTGGCAAATCTGAATCCGAGGAGTTGGGGAGCTGGGTTTCTTCTGAGCAGAAAAGAGGAGATGCTGGGCTGGCCTTGCTGGGGACTTCTCAACTGCTAGAGGCTTAGCTGAGGCTGAGATGTTTGTGGGGTGAGGATCACCATCAGGATGATTGAAAGTGGTGAAATGTGGTGTGAGGAGGCAGTGGTGACAGCGTGACAGTTTATAGGGTGCACTAGTGGGGAGGGCAACAGAGGAAAAAATGAATGGCCTCAGTGGAAGGGGGAAGCAGCATGCTTGGAAAAGCAGGAGAAGGCAGTCTGTTTAGTTCAAGTGTTGGGGCAGAGGGTTTTCTCCCGTTTCACACACATTTCTCCATCAGTGTTTGAGTGATTTGCTTTTCTGTACTGAATCTCACAGCCTGGTGAGAAAAAAATAATAAGGAATCAAGCAAAGTCTGGTATGATCTGCACAGTGGTGAAAGAGCAGACAGTGTATGGGGGTGGCTTTGCTGTCCCAGGGACATGATCACACCTTTCTCCTGCATTCTTCCTTTTTCTGAACCCTGGATACAGCTCCTCTGCTTCTCTTCACGTCTCTCTGCAACCCAAGGCAGCTGCTGGATCCAAACCCACACAGGAGAGCCCAACCTCCACAGGTTGCTTGTACCACTGGGAGAGATGTGGACTGGGCAGCTCAAACTAATTATGTTTTTGTTGATCCCCTGGAGGATTTTTTTTGTTGTTTTTGCCTTGAATGTCTCAAACTTCCCGTTGCTGCTGGGTATGATCAGCTGACCTGGGAAGCTGCAGGTGATTTGGAACAGTACCTAGAAGGATGTAAAATCTTTGGAACGCCTTTCTGCATCAGGAGTGCAGTGTGCTTTGCAGGGAGGCTGGTGTGGAGCCATGCTGCAGCCCTGGGAGGTGGTGGTCCTAGCAATAGGTTTCTGCCTCGAGTGCTAGCACAGTACAAGTTTGACGGATGAATTTCGTACTGTGCTGTGCTTCAGGAAACAAGCTGTGTGCAGGTAAACTTGAAAGGGCAATTTAGAAAGCTGGGTTGTAATTACATTTAGAGGGATTTGACCAGGAGGAAGGTAGGCAAAAAGTCATTTAGAAGCCCTGCTGCCATTTTCTGTACTGTAATTAAAACCCTTTAATCCCCTCATCGGGTGCCTTGGAGGCATCCACGTTCTCTAAGCACATGTGTTCACTGGTGGAGTTTTCTTGGTGTCTCCTCCTGCTCCCTCAAACGCTTAAGCCCTAGTTGTGCAGCAGCTGCACTGTGCCTAAACGTAGCTTGGTTTCACAAGCTGGATGGGCTCCTGCCCAAGCTGCCCGCAGGGCTGGATTCGATGGACTTTTTATCCCCACAGCTTTGGCCATGCCCTGTAACGTGGAATTGTATTTGTTGCCCGTTCACTGCCATGCCTCTCCTCTGGCAGTGCTCAGAAGGTCTCGTGGCTGCCGCACTCGCCCAGATGCCCAGCCCTTGTGCCACTGGGTGGTTCTGTGTGGCAGCAATGGGAGCGGGTGCTTGGCCAGCTCGGCTGCCAGCCCAGGAGCCCGGCTGCTGTGCACCGCCACGGCTTCAGCACGAGATGCTCCGGGGACGCGGCCGTCTCCATGGAGTGGGTGCCTGGATCCCGTGTGCCAAGGGGTGCCACGGTGCACCCGTCTTGTGGCAAAGAGTTCCGTGTGGCACTGAGGCCACCAAGGGCAGGGAGCTGGGCTAGCGGTGCGGGAGGGTGGGCTGCTGTGCCCCCCGCACCCCAGCAGCTGCCTCGTGGGGCTCAGCCCGTGTCCCCACTCCCCCCGGGGGGCCCGGCCGCCACACCGGAGCGCCCGCTTTCGGGGACCGTCACCCCCCCCTCGCCCGCCTGGAGCGCCGGGCGCATCCGCC
>VZRW01003339.1:80390-183617 GCA_013398125.1 Aegotheles bennettii | reverse complement strand
GGTGCGGGGGGAGCCGCCGCGCTGCCGCTGCCGCCGCCTCTCCCTCCTTCCTCCCGCAGCCGCCCCTGCCCGTCGAGGCAGCGCTCCCAGGCTCCCCCGGGGCGCTCGGCATGAGGAGGATCAGGGCCAATGCCATCGCCATCCTGACCGTCGCCTGGATCCTGGGCACTTTTTACTACTTATGGCAGGGCAACAAGCCCCGCTCGGCGGCCGCCCGGAGCGGGCAGAGGGCGGCCGGCAGGCTGGAGCTCCGCCGGGAGGAGAGGACCATCCCCCTCATCGTGAGTGAGCCGCGGCCGCCGAGCATCCATCCCGCCTGCCGCGGCCAGCAGGGATGCTCGGGCAGCCGCCGCCTCGGGCCGGGGGCAGCGGGGCGAAGGGGAGCGAGGGGGGCTTCGCTTTGCCTTCGGGTTGCCTTGTATTTATTTAAGCCTTCGTGCTCGTCACCATGGCAGCCGTTACAATCGGCGAGCAGGGCGGGCAAACCTCGGGGGAGTAGAGTAATGCCGTGGGCAAAGTATTTGCGAGTTGTGCGTGGCTCTGCTCCCCCGGCTGGGAGCGGCTGCCCTGGGCTGGGGAAGCGGGCGGTGAAACAGCTGGAAGGCTTTCGGTTCGCGTTCACGGCGTGCACACAGACATACGTATACACACACATATACACATATATATGATGACAGTTTTTTCCCATCAGGACCAGTCAAGAGCCATGACCCCTCACAAGCCCTCCTTCCAGCCAGCTGGGCTCTGGGTCGGGGGATGCGAGCGGCACTTGCTGGGGGGGACGACTGCACAGCTGGGACCAGCCTCTGCCTCGGCTCCCTCTGCTTTGCTGCCAAACGGAGAACCTGGGCTCAACTCCCGAGTTTTGTCTGTTTTAAGCCAGAGACAGCAGTGCGCAGGTCAGGCTCAGGCTAGGGTTTGGGCAGAGGGGGAGATGGGGGAGCCCTTGGGGCTCCTTGCTAACCCAAGGAGTGATAGCAGTGCCCTGATGTGCTACTTCAAAATTGCTTTCAAAGCCCCACACTCCACCCTCCCTGGGTATCTGTAGGCTTGGAAGGGTGATAAAATCGAGCTCCTGACTTAAGGATGATGAGGACCTTCCTGCTCTGTCCACGAAGGAGGTTTGTCCTTCAGCCTGTATAATAGCATCAATAAAGCTCCCCCATCTCTAGGCAGTAGTTTCATAAAAAATAAACCAAGCCCTGGAGCAAAAATGGCCCAGCAATATCATTCCCAGGAGGGATCCAGCTGAAGCAGCTCAGGAACTGCACTGTGTGTCACTCTTTGGCTGCAAATCCATTTATCAGCCAGTTACGCACACATGGAAGCGAACAAAAGCAGCAGCCTGGTCCGAGTCAGAGCAGGGGCCGAGCGCTGGGGCTCTCCGCTTCCCTCCTTGACTGGCACTGAGATTTTTGGCCTGTGTCTCTCTTTTCTCCACCTGTAAAGTGGGGGTGGCAGGTGCATGTGTGGGTGTTTGGGAAGCCTTGTTTGGAAAACGCTGTAAGAGCAGCCCCAGCCTTTGGGCAGCAGGGTGGAGACCCTTCAGCTGAGACCCTCAGGCATCGTTTGCAGCTGCTGAAACTCAAAAGTCAAAAGTGAGGCTTTTGGACAGAGTGAGGACATTATTTGCTGCTCGTTAGGGCTGGGGGCTGCCAGCAGTTCAGCCTGCTCTGCTGTGAGGCCCTGTACTGAGCCGGACTGTGGAAATGACTATGGTGCCTCCCTGGTGAGGAGCTCTGTGTGACTGTTGCTATTGCTGTAGCCCTTCGGGGCGTGCTGGGAAATGCTCTCAGGCTGGCCAGGGTTGAACAAACAGAGGATTTGGACCACTGCTGCCTGTCGGATTCCAGCTTAGTGATGGGGGAAGCTGCCCCTGAGCCCCTGATTTCTCACGCGTGCTCGAACATGCTGCTCTGGCAGTTTTATTTCTCTATTCCCCTGCTTATCCTTTACATTTTTTATTGCCTTTACTTTACTCCCTCTCAGAGGGCTTGTAAGGTTACAAGAATCCATATCGTCTGCCAAGCACCTTAAAATCCTCGGGAGGAGGATGCTGTGGCAGTGCCACACGTGGTTATATTGCTGCTGGCTGGGGGGAGGCGGTAAGCGCTCATGGCTAACCACAAAGCCTCTCCATCCAAGCTATAGCACTGTGCAACAGCTGCTCCAGATCTGGTCCTGCTCGCACAATGACCGTGAAGCAGCCCAGCTCTGCTCCATGCCTGAAATCCCTTAGCGGGGAAAAATAACCATCCTTTGCCTCTCCTGTTCTTGTCTAACTGGTCCAAGGATGTGCCAGCCTTCCCCTGGGTAAGTCCTGGTCACCCTGGCAGGCAGTGGCTGGGATGAAGGAGGACCCTCTCCTGATGCACCTGACAGTGGGGCACAGTGGAAATGCCACATCCAGCAGGGCAGGAAGGTCAGTGGGGGCCTGGGGACAGCATCCCCTGCAGGGGTGGCATCAAGCCAGGGTCTGAACAGTAGGTCCTGTGGGCTGACGACCATGTGAGCCTGCAGGGATGGTTGTGCAGGAGCTGTAGCTGTGCAAGCAGTGCTCAACATGAGTCCTCACCCAGGCTCCTGGTGCACGGTGTGCGGGCTGCGGCACTGCCCACCGCCCTCTCCCTGGCAGCACAGGGAATGTGTGATTTCAACCGCCTCATTAGAGAAACAATGAATCTAGGGAAGTGGCTGTTCTTTTGCAGTGCAGAGCCCTCAACCCTGAGTTCATTCCCTGCAAAGTTAGATTACTTGACTTAATATATAATGGCAGTCTCGTGTAAGAGGAGGCGTCCCTATGCTCCGCATGCTTCTTCTGTCCCTTGGTCTTCTGCAGAGCCACTGAGACAAGCTGCCTATTTTGATCCAGCTTTTGGTTTCCTCTGCTCTGCATGAGTGATGATGTGGGAGTTCAGGTTTGGGCTCATCTGCAAATAAGGGTGACTCATGTGACTTATGGGTCTCTGGAAAATATTTTTCCAGTTTTCTAAAATTGGCTGCTTTTCTGTCTGGGACAAAAAAATCTTGGGTTTTGGGAGAGCGAGTCCAAGAGTTCTGCTCTTGCGTCTATTCTGTGACATTTCAAATCCCAGACATATTAAGGTGAATTGTGTGGCTTTTAAAAATTGAAGTGCTTTCTGAGCTTGTGGTTTTCTTCTGTATTCTCTCCCAAAGTGAAGAATAAAAATCACCTCAGGTAAAAAAATATAGTCAGTTGCAAGCCTCAGCTTGAAACTGGTTTATTATTTGTTGACCTCATGTTTATTAGCACAGTTTTAAACTTAAAATATGGATACCTGACTGTTAGAGTCAGCAAGGGAAATCNGGGGGGCTGTCAGAGATCAGTGTTCCAGAAGTAGCTCATGCATTAATGGTGATTGTCCAGAGCTCTGTTTTAGAGCCAGAAGTCTTGACATGTGGGCTCTCTGCAATAGCCTCTCCCCAAATACGTCCTACAGATGCTTGAAATAAAAATGCAGAAATTAGTAAAGGGCAGGGCTGACTTGGTGTCATGCTCAGCCCCTGCCTGCTTCCCCTTCTACCTGCCAGGGAGGGCAAAAGCACGAGAGAGTACCACAAGCCCTAGGAATACGTTTTTCCTCTGCAGCATGGTATAGTTTTGTATCAGTTAGGAGGAGCCCTGAGACCTCTGGCAGCTGGTTTATGTGTTGAATGTTTCTGGAGGATGGACTTCTTCACTGGGCTCTTTTTTTTTCTCCCTCCTGGGCAGTAGGTTGCCCTCTGGTCCTTGGAAATTTCCCAGAGGCAGAACCTGTGCAATGTGTCTTTTGGAGGGGCTTTGGCATCATTTCCACACTACATATGGGCAATTAATCATTCACCACTTGCTGCACATCTGCTGTAGCACAGTGCTGATGGGCACAGTCCAGGGTTCTGTCCTCCTGCCTGAAAAGATTGCAGCATGGGAAGCTCACCCAGCGTACCTCTGTCCAGCTGAAGAGAGCAAGGCCATCGCTGGGCAAAGCTTGGTTGTCAGAGAGATGGCTGGTAGGTGGCTTTGAGAGAGGAACTTCGCTGTTGTCTGACCGTAAGCTGAGGATGGGAGTATTTGTTCGCATTTCCCAGTCAAAAGCTGGGTGTGAGGCTGCCTTTGGGCTTCTCCAGCTTGCTGACTTCTCTGGGGTGGCAGGAAAACAGCAACGTGCCTGGAAGATGAAGAGAGAAGAGTATCATTAGTTAAATGCTCTGAATTGTGTTAGGCTTGTGCCCAGTTGCTCTTTGGAGCAGGTATGTTGTCTCTTATCCTTGTCCTGCCAATTTTTGTGACCCGTGTAGCTGTTCTGTGACCCCACTAGAGCCTGTTTGGCAGCTGGGAGACCCGATAGTGTAATACCAGCTCAGGCTGCCTGGGCTCAGCTCTCCTGCCTGCTCCCTGTCTCTGTGCTCAGCCCTGTAAAATGAGCTCTGGGGAGATGAGTCCAAGGCGCCCTTTCCCTTATAGCAAAGAGTTTCCAAATGCTCTGCAAACGTCGCTGAAACGAGCGTCACCTGCCTATGGTGAGGCAGGGATCAGGAGACTCCTCTGGGACGTGCCGCTGAGTACGGGAGGTGTCTGTAGGCATCAAACAAGTTGGCGAGGAAAGAAGACTATCATTTGATTCCCCCCTCTTGTTTAGCCAGAAAATGGGCAGTGGCTGGGGTTTACCTGCATCTCTTGAGTAGCCGAACTGGCGAGTTTAGCCACGCTGGTATTTGCCACTGAGTAAGATCACCTGGATGTACGCTCTTCAGAGCCTGGCCACTAATTTGGCCAAACAGTGCGCTCTGCTGTGTTTGTTTTCTGTTATCTTTGGCTATGAGTATCTGAATCCCACAGAGAAAGTGCTGGCTGATGTTCACCATTTGTTCATGAATGATTTTATTCCCATCCCTTCCTCACATTTCCTCTATGCTCAGCTTTCAGGAGATGCTGTTTCCCTCACAACTGGGATAAGCTGCAGCTTTTGTGGATTGATAAGTGATACCATTTTTCAGGGACTTGTATCCCACAGGGCTTCTGCATGTATGCCTGCGTGTAGGCAGGTCTTGTCGCCTGGGGGATGTAACTGTGAACCAAGGTGGATCCTAAATAAAATTCAAAACAACAAGAGGGGGAAGAGTACTAATTCCTTTCATTGACGTATTGTCAGGCTTGTGAAGTATGGGTTTGATTTCATGTCCTGCTGTGCTGTGGGGAGAAGGCCTAATATTTAATGAGATGCCACAGCTCATTTCAGCAGACTCCTTACTGTTTGACTCTTACTAGGTTGCTCTCTCCTGAATCTCCTGCCTTTCGGGGTGAAATGTGGCTATATAGGTTTCTTTCTGCTCTTAAACTGTGTCAGCTTGCACGCACGTGAGCACAGCACAGGAAGCTGTATGGTCTCCCCATGGCTGTATGGTCTCCCCATGGCTGCTGCACTGCCTGTAAGCCAGACCACCTTGGCTGCAGGCAGCAGGAACCCGAGTCTGGGGAGGCATGGAGAGCAAGCCAGTGGAGTCTCCATATTCAACGGCTTGTGAAATGCTCTTGTTTTCTTCAAACATCATCTTCCCTTCAAGCTAAAAGGAAAGTGAAGTGGACTTGAGCTCTCCATCATGCCAGCCTGTAGAGCATGCAGCTCTGCAAATAGCTCGTGTGCTGGAAACCAGATGGAAAAGAAGCTGCAGGTTGTAGTGCTGATGCTTCTGCAGGGCGATGGTGCCACCTCCAAGTGCTGGGTTTGTGCCATTCAGCCTGGCCTGGTGCCCTGCCAAAGTCCAGCACCTGCCTGGCTCTTCCCTGCACCTATACGGCCTCTGCTCTTCTCAGTTTATTTCAGGGTGGGGGGACAGTCCTTAATGTTTGGGGTTTTGTGGCAGCCATTCCTGCTGGGGCCAGACCCCTGCAACAATTTTTTTATCTCTGTGAGATCTCTCTTATGGCAGATGAGAGGCCTGTGACAGCTCCCTGGCAAAGGGTGACTGAGTAACTATTTCTTCATGGGTACTACTGCAGGAGGAAGATTCAGTGACAGTTCGACAGCTTAATATTTTATTTATGGTGTTTATGTTTTAAAAATGTGGGCATGAATGCCATTTGCCTAAATGACAGAAAATGATTTTATATTTAATTTATCCCAGTGGCCCAGGTGCATTAAAAAATACAAGAAAAATAAAAGAAATGGTTCATAATAATAATATTAATAAAATCCAGTTGGCAGCACTGGCCTTAATCGTTAATCGAAGTGACGGGGTAACTGCAGCGTGGTCTGGGGCTTGGGGAATGTGGTGGTCTGGGCAGCCTGGGACAGTGTGTGAGATTTCTGTGGGGGTGAAAGTGCGGTGCTGAAGATTCTTTTTTTACCAGAGCCTTTCCATTAAATAAGTAGGTGAAGCAGCTGCAAGTCACAGTGAGCTGAAGCGTTCTTTCAGTAGGCAGCTACTTCCCCAGTTAGATTTGTCTTTGCTTATAGAAAACTGCCCTAAGATTTAAAAGCTAATTTTTTTTCAGTGTTTGCTGAAAGCAGAAGCCTTTGAGAGACATCTCAGTTTGCTCTTTGCCGTGATAAAACTTGGTCCAGGTGCTTCATCCTGAGGTGGTCAGGCTGGGAGTCATTTGACAGGCAAGGGGAGAAGATCCAGTTCTGTTTCAGTGGCACCAAAATGGGGCGGCCCAGGTTTGAGCTCTGAAAAATGACTTAATTATTGCTGTTTGTCTTGGTTTTCACAGTTAGGGCGGACTGCAAGCCCCCCAAGACAATAATTTATTGCTTACTTCTCCCCAAGGGGAAGAAAATAAACAATGCACACGGCTGTGAGATTTAGGAAAAAAACCAAACCATACAAATTTAATGAAACAGGGAAAAAAGGGAACAGGTACAAAGGGAAATGGAGGAAATTCGGATAAATATATTTACAAAATCCTGAAACCAGGAGTCCAGGGAAGAAAGAGTTCTCCTCTCGTCTTGTCTGCTGAGAACCCCGGGGGAAGAGAGAGAAGGAAAAAAACCTAGTCTCTCCGTACAGGCGAAGGAAAGGAAAAAAAAACCTGATAAGTGGCCCTCTGCTCTGCCGCTGCCTCCGAGAAAAAGTCCAGTGAAGAAGAGAAGAAAAACTGATAGAAGCAGCAGCTCCTTGCTCTGCTCCGCCGCTGCCCCCCCTCAGGAATGCAGTCCAAAACCCAAACAGAGAGAAGAAAAAAAAACTTAGCTCAGTACTTTTCAGTTTATCAACAGAAGGCTTGATATGGAATAACTCGTTTAACTCGTTCGTTCCCGAGACGGACAAAACTTCAAACTATAACACTGTTAGAAGAAGATGCAGTGCAGCACAAAGGCAATGAAGCAAACAGAGGCAAACATACTGGGGATGAAACACGTGGGTCAGTGGGGGACCCTGGCTCACCTGTGCCAAGCATCAACTCCTCTCTGCAGGGAAAGCCCCGGGCAAAGCATGGCCAGGAGGGATCTCTTGCTCTTCCTTGGCTCTCCCCAGGGTGCCAGCTGGTTGTTCCTATCCCATGACATTGCAGGGACAGTCCCAGGACCCCATTCTCTCTTTCCTGTTTTGGTGGCATATGCTGCTCCTCCAGCCCTATCTGTCTGCCAGTTCCTGTAGTGGGGTTGTAGGCTCTTCGGGGCTTGTGGTGTCTGTTGTCTCTGCTGTTCTCCCTGTACCTAGTGCAGGAGCTGTGATCCACATGTCCCATGCTGTCGCATTAAGGTAAAGACATAACTAAAGTGAGACCCATGGCCTGGGAGTTGAGCTGGCTTACTGACTGAGCTGCAAATTCATCCTCCTTACAGGCTGCTGTGCCTCATTTTTCCTGAAGTCTAAAATGGAGATTTTATCTGCTTCACAGGGCTTTTGGGAGGCCTGGCTTGCAAGTTTTATAAAGGGCCGGAGATGAGATAAGCTTAGCAAAACATTTGGTTGAGTTTACCCTTTGTATACCTTTGACCCAAGAACGGGATTAGCAAAAATGCAGCAGGTCAGGGACGAGCTGCTGTGAGAGGAAGGCGTTAAAGGCACAGCATGGTGAGCTCTGCACACTGAGCAACAGGATTTATGAGGAAAGGCTGCGTCCTACCTGCTGCTATCTCTCACTGTATTTTTATAAGCAACTGGTAAAACTGATAAAGGACAGGAGGTGGACTGTCCTCATCATATTTCCAGGTCCCAGTTGTGCTTGTGGCTGTGGAGACAGTGAGATACATAGGAGTATGTTAAAAAAAAAGCAAAAAAAGGTACAAAAATAAGTGGTCTCCTGGGCCCCATCTTTGCAGAGAAATTACCCATGTTATGGTGTGGTCTGAGCATATAGATAATTTCTCAGTTTTGTTAGAGCCTGAGTTATTGATAAACAACTGCTTGCTCCCCTTGGAGCAGCTTTCTTTTGGCTACTTCAGGGCCATTGTCCCAGCAGACAATGGGCCCCACAGTTCAAGAAGGACATGGAACTGCTTGAGAGGGTCCAGCGCAGAGCCACATAGATGATGAAGGGAGTGGAACATCTCCCTTATGAGGAAAGGCTGAGGGAGCTGGGGCTCTTTAGCTTGGAGAAAAGGAGACTGAGGGGTGACCTCATCCATGGTTACAAATGTGTAAAGGGTGAGGGGCAGGACGATGGAGCCAAGCTGTTTCAGTAATGACCAATGATAGGACAAGGGGCAATGGATGCAAACTGGAGCACAGGAGGCTCCATGTGAATATCAGGAAAAACTTCTTTACTGTGAGAGTGACAGAGCACTGGACCAGGCTGCCCAGAGAGGTTGTGGAGTCTCCTTGGCTGGAGACATTCAAACCCCGCCTGGATGCGTTCCTGTGTGATGTACTGTAGGTGACCCTGCTCTGGCAGGGGGGTTGGACTGGATGATCCTTCGAGGTCCCTTCCAACCCCTAGGATTCTGTGATTCTGTGATTCTGTGACACCTGCCTCAGCTCCTTCTGCAGTGGCAATGCAGGTCCCACAGCACTGTTGCTGTCTAGGTCCTGTGCTACCGTGGGATGCGAATGAAGCTGCCAAGCAGGGCTGCCCCTGGCCAGGGAAGCTGGCCGTGAGGGAACTGCAGGGTTGACCTTACAGTTCAGGCTTCAAGGCTGCTGTGTTCAGGCTGGGTTAATGCTCTCACTTCTGACTCTGTTATAGCATGGGCACTGGTGACATTCTGCTAAAGCTGCGGAAAATGGTCTTTTTAACCGCCTGTTTTCATTCTCCCCCTTAACAAATTTTTCATCTTGTAAGCTGAAATGTGGTCCTTGTGAGAAGGCTTTATTTTAAAGTACCAGGGAGAGAGAAAGCAATTGTGCTGAAACCTGCACCAGCCATTTTGTGGGCCCAGGAGGAAAAAAGATAGAAATATTTTTCTTGCCTCTTTATTTTGGGTAAGCTGAATCCTGAAACAGCCAGGGCTTGGCTGGAAAAGTGCTCTTATCCAAGGAAGGTGTCTTCAGAGGTTCTCTGAAAAAGTCTTCCTGCAGGACAAAATTGGAAAACATTGATGCTTTCCATCTGCTCACATGCTGAGTGCCCCAAATGAAGTATTTGGTGCCAGAGAGTGGCATGCTTAGTAGTGCCATGCTGTATCTTTGTGCCTTTTGGTATCAAACATGCAGTAAAAAGCCCAATAAATGAGGAAGGGATATGCAAGAGCTGCAAAAAGCTGTGCACCTCCTTTGGTAACTTGTGAGTTAGTCTTGAGTGGGAACAGGGATACAGTGGCAGTGCAGATGGGAGCCATCAAAACCACACAATGAAGTTAAAAAATTTCTGTGCTCCCTATGTAGTTTTCCAAAGTAATTTCTTAATTGTAAAAATTAATAGTAAAGTATCAGAGTTAGGAAATGTGAATATTGCAAGTGCTCACTGCAGACTCCTGGTGCTCAGTGATGTGATCATGCTGTATTTCCCAAGTGCAGTACTACATGTGTTGTATTTTGGTTTTGTTTCCTCTGTACCTTTCTGGGATGTGTTTTGGATCTAGTCGTGTGGTAGGAATTACCAGCTACACCAGGCTGCTCATGGAGTAGGCTGTATGTGTTTCCTAACCTTCTGAGATGGCTCAGTTTGGCTGAAATACCTGTTTTACACCTGAAGGAAGGACACAGCCTCTCAGAGTGATCTCTGGGTGAGTTGATAGGGGCAGTGACAAATAGGCAGGGCATAACCCTGTCCTTGGCACAGGGATGCTGAGTTGCCACATCCCTGTTGGTGCTACACTTGCTTCTGTGATGCTAGGATTCTTGGTTTTGTGTTTGGGAACAGCAGAGCTGGCTCCCCTGGCAGTACCAGATGCAGGCTGGGGTGAGCACAGTTGTGTTTCTCCCCTTGCTTGAGTGTGGTGTGGTGTTTATACTGAGTGTGAGTTGGCAGCAGAAGGATCGATGCTCTGCAGTGAGGTAACCCTTTCCAAAAAATCTGTTGGAGCAAATCTGTACAAACTTGTGCTTGTTTGC
Source organism: Aegotheles bennettii (assembly GCA_013398125.1). NCBI lineage: Eukaryota > Metazoa > Chordata > Aves > Caprimulgiformes > Aegothelidae > Aegotheles > Aegotheles bennettii. The sequence goes on along the minus strand of VZRW01003339.1, from coordinate 173,177 downwards.
ATCCTTTCTGCATTCAGGTGGTCTAAGTCCAGTTGGGCTGTGCCCCAGGATGCCCCATTGCTCTGCTATGCCCACTAGCTGAGCAGGCCTGTGGTACCTTTCCAGTCTGTGCTGGGAAAACTGGACCACACTGGTTTGGCACTCCCAAAGAAATTATGGGAAGAGCTGGGTAATTGTTGTTTCTTCAGGACTAGCTGTGGTCAGGACAGAGGGTCCATTGGGTCAGGAGGTGATGAGAAGCAGTCAAGTGAGGTCTAGCTTTGGAGAGGCTGCCCAAGCGCTCATCAAAAGCTCCCTTTGGCTGAGTGTGAAAGGGTTTCAAGTCAGCGGGTGGACTGCTGGCTCAGGTCAGGTTCTTGGACAGACACAGATCTCATGCTCCATGTTAGGAGAGCCAGGATGAGGTTGTTTACAGTGAAAGTAAACAACACTGTCCTTACAGTGCAGGATACAGATTGAGTCACATTGGAGAGTAGGAAAAATCTGCTGATCTGCTTGCATCACTTAGCTTACAGCGTTATTACAAATAATTATTAATTGTAAATTATTTATACATTAATTTTCTTGGGTCCAAAGCTTCACCTTCAGGAAAGATGTGCGGGAGTTGAAGGGAAACATGGTGGGGAAATACAAATGATTGTGCTCGGCAGTCTAATAAGAAAAATAGGTTATTTGGTATATTCTCCCTTCTGCTGCTGTTCAGCCTTTGGATTGTGCAGCTCTGCCTGGCGTGGTTAGTACCACTCTGACCTTTGCTGCCCATTGCACCTGTGAATCAATGGGGCTACCTGAGTGCTCCTGCCACCCCCATGGTTTTGGACACCAGTCTCAGCATGGCAGTGCCATGGCACTAGCGTCCTCCTGCCCACTTGCTGGCATCCTCGGGACAGCAGTGGGTCTCACCAACTCTCACTTGCATTTACTCCCTGAGGAACTGGCAGTGACCATGTACTGCAGGGATCTTGTTAGAGGCATAAGATGTGTGCAAAGCTGAGCCCTTTAAATCTTTGTGCCCTAGTTAATGAGGATTTAGTCCTCCTGACCTGTCACAGTCCATCTCATTTTTCCTCCTCTTTCCTTTTAGCTAGAGGATTATAATTGTTGCACTGAGCTCAAAGGGGATTGGAATTCTCTGTATCTTTCTTCTGCCTTTCCCCAATATCTCCTAAGAGGCATTATAAAGAAGGGCAAGGAATGGGTAAACTGGTATCAGCATCACTGCAAGCGCTGAAGAAGAGGTGAGAAAATTCTCCCTAACCTTTTGCACCTGCCTTCTTGCAGGATCTGCATGGGATGTTCTGTGACCTCCTGGGTTGTGGCAGGTCCCTGACACACTGGTGTTAGTCTGTGTCCCCAGATCCCCTGGTATGCAGGAGCAGGGACTCCTTACAGTGAGTTGGGCAGGACCAGCAGCTGCAGGAAGGGAGAGTGCTTATGAGAACTGGGTGTATGAAGGGATCCCCTTCTTCTTCTTCTGTGCTTCCTGTACCTTAGAAGCCTTGTAACTTTGTAAGGTGTCACAAGTGCACGAAAGGAACTTGTTGCTGCCAGTGGCTTGCATGTTCAGAAAACTCAGTACGCAGATGCACTCAGTTCCTTCAGCTGGACTTCAGCAGAATTTGAAACGGTAACATCTGAATTTTAATTGAAATATCTTGACTTTTTTTTTTTGGGGGGGGGTGCTGGTGGTGATGGTGACTAGGTGGATGGTGCTATTCACCATGGAAGAATCCTTAGAAGCATTAGAAAGCAGAAACACACAGTGACCTAGTGACTTCCTAATTTATATAGCAGTGAATCTAAGAAATTAGGAAATAACACTGTGCATGGCATTTATTAAATGTCCAGGAGTTTGCTAAGCTAAGTCTTAGAATCATCGAATCATCGAGGTTGGGAGACACCTTCAAGATTACCCAGCCCAACCACCTACCTACATCATCACTAAACCACATCACCCAGTGCCACATCCAGATGCCTCTTGAACGCCTCCAGGGACGGTGACTCCACCACCACCCTGGGCAACCTATTCCAATACCCAATCACCCTTACAGTGTAGAAATTTTTCCTAATGTTCAATCTGAATCTCAATCTGAATCTTGTGACAGATTCATTAAGGCTAAGTAAATTTTGAGGATCCACATTACATCATCAATTTTCTTGTATAGATTTCTGTTAATGCTTTTATAATTTCACTAGAAATACATCTCCCACTGCTATATTTAACTTGCTGGCCCTGCGTGAAGCTTTAATTGTGGTTCTCACCATTCTCTGTGTCAAGGACAGTCATGAAACATGTTGCCAGAAAGTTATTTTGAATCATTAAAGGCGATCCATATCTTTCTACTCTTGAGCAGGTGAGTTGAATTTGAATGGAAATTATTTCTATTGAGATCAGAATTTGGTTTAAGTATTGGTTCAATATTTTTCTTCCCAAGGTAAATTTCCATGTCATTGTCCCATATCTGATAGGAATAAATTTAGATGCATTTTGATCATTGTCTGTCAGTTGTGGGCCCTTTGAGAGTCAGATGCTGCTTATCCTTGGGTGGGTTCTGCACCCCTGCAACCCAGGGGTCAGATGTGCACTGGGTTGCAATTGGGGTGACTCCAGTCATTACATGGCTCTGCTTGGCAAGAGCTGGGTGAGTGTTGTCAGTGTGCTGAGGGTTCAGGTGCAAAAGAAGAGATGTGGAGAGATGCTGTTCTCTATGAAAACTCAGCCAGCTCCGGCAGCTTCCAGCCTTTCCCCTGCCCTGGATGTAACTCTGTGTGCCAGCAGAGTGCATAACCTGGCTCACAGCTGGGTGTGTATCTCTGTGACAGACTCTGTGTGAGAGGGACTTGTTTTGGGGCTCTTTGGGGATGGGAGAGCTAGACAGGCAGACTTGTTGAATAATAAATTGTTAAGGGCTGCTGCAAGCCTACCTGGAGTTACCAGTCACCTTGCCGTCATTTTCTGAGCGATTTGCACATCAAAGTTAGACAGCCTGAGATTTCCCATAGGTTTTGCTCTTAGCCCAGACCTCACTTACAGCCCGTGTGGCAGAGTCCCTCCTGATTGTCTGCAAAGCCCTCCTGATAGGGGTGTTTGGGTATCCAGACCAGAGACTCTTCTATGCAAGGTGAAATGTGAACAGAAGAGCCAGCCTCTGTCCCATGGAGTTCATAACCTCCATAGGTAAGTAAGATAAAGGGTTGGGTAGAGAAAGTGTTCTTCCCTTCATTTCCCTGATGAGGAGAGGGGAGGGTTATGTTCATTATTCAGATGTGCTAATCTCTGGTTATTAACTCTGATTAAAATACCAGTGAAGCTAAGAGAGCATTAACTGTGTACCAGCATGAACTCAAAGAACTTGGCACTGGATTCAAGCTACCACCCAGAGAAGATTAAAACCCCATTTGCCCCCTTGTAACTGTTGTTGTAACTGGCTGTACCTCGTTCTTGTTAGGGTTTCACACTTTGCCTTGGTCATTTATTTGGACCACCTCCCCACCCCTCATAATTTCCATGTGGTCAGTGATGGGTTGGCTACCTAAAAACTGCTTTGGCTCTTTGCATAACCTCAGGGGGCTGACATAGCTTGAAAGGAATAGATTCTGCTTGTGACTGTGGCTAGCAGGGGTCAGGAACTTTGCACCTCACCAGTTACCCAAGTGCCAGCTCAGGTTTTAGTGTGCATTCCCTTTTGCCTGTTCATTTGGGGGGAAAAGCACTTTGAGAATAAGCTGCTGGGAGCAGAAGTGGGGAGACAGGTTAGAAAAAGCTTCAAAATTATTCCTGTGTGTGTAAATATTAATCATTCAGCCTGTTCCCACTTAACAGCACGACTTCTCGCTGTGATAAACTGCCCCTCCAGGCTGAAAAGGAATATATATCAGGGTGTTTGCTGAGCTCTGGAACTGGACTTCAGCCTCTCAGCCCTCATCCTGAATGGTGTTTAAATGCACCTTAGCAAGCTGTGGTGGTAGCCCATGTGGCAGTGGGGCTCTTTGGGGCTGCTGCTGCTTCTTGAGTCTTAACTCTGCCTTTGGAGAGTTAAATTCTCAAATTTATCTGGGTAAAGTGAGGTTCCCCGTGTTATGTTGTCTTTAATGCCAAGTGACATCATTAACCCATGTTTGAATTCTGGTTCTGTGCTCAGACCAGTAGCCTGTGTGATTTGCTCTTCTTGGGGGAGAGAAGACACTGTAGGCAGTTTAATCCCTCTGCAGAAAAAAAGAGCGTTTGCATCTGGGAATACACTCCTGGCATTTATAGTACATACTAATTTTTTGTCTTGCTACCAACTAAAGCAGATAGATAACAGCAACACGAGTGCCTGTGTGAGGAAATGCTTATATTCCTGTCTGGTGGCATGTGGCACAAGTTGTCACGGGCAATACCATCTGACTGGGCATATGGCCTTTTTGCCACAAGTTATTAATAGTCAAATGCAAACACAAGCAGCGGCATCTACTTTTGTAGGAGTGGAATTTTACAAGGATGAATTCATCTAGTTGTACTTATTTCATCCCAGAATAGGAATCTGAATGTAGGACATCCATGGCTGTGGATGTCGAGAAGGGGTAGGTGACTAGTTCAGACTCTAGCAGCCCAGACAACATCAGCTGGATGAGGAAAAGTTACAAATACTTTACTCCTGTTGTATTGATCAGTGTTATTGGGTAAGATTTGTTGATAGTAATTATGTCATGCAGACAGGGGAAACTTAAAGGTCTAAGATGTGAGGGCCTTGAGTTATAGCCTGTACCTGACCTGAATAATCCACTCTGTAAGGTACACTGGAGACCACCTCTCCTGATTAGAGGTGAGGAGCAATGTTTCTGGGGCAGCAGCAATATGCCACCTCAAGAAGACTCCTAACAACCACAAGCAACTTTTAAGTCCCTAGGGAAGTCTGTTCTGTTTGACATAGACTTGCTACTACTTCTTGAACATCACACAGTGCTGTGGGATTTGGACAGAATTGGTTCTGCAGGATTGGTTCTTCAGAATGGCTCTGCACCGTAAGCAGAAATGGGCTCTTCAGAGTTACTTGAGGGGATAAAATGGCCAAAATAGACTGAAAACCCTGATGATCTAGAGAAAATACCTTTGCTCCTGAGAATGGTGAGTGGAAAGTCCCCACCTGTTTGATAGGGCCACTCAGGATCCCCATAGGCTGTGCTTCCAGAAGAACTATTTGCAATTCTCCTGCCAGTTCAGTACCTCCGGCATTACCAAAGTGCGTGTGAAAAACAACTGCATGGGAATGTCTTTGATGTCATTTAGAGGGCAGCTCAGCTATCTGTTCTCCAGACAGACACCAAGTCTGGCAAGGAGAAGGGTATTTATACTGTACTTTAGTAAGTGTTGACCTAGTAGAACTTGTTGCTATGTATTTCTCAAAAACCTGTTAGTTTAATAAAATCTCTCTTAACATTTAATTAAATTGATTTGGTGCATTTCTGAGAGTGTGAAGGTGATCGACAATATTCACCCTGGTTTGCTGAACTAGCTTACATGAACTTGGAGGAGCTTCCTTGGTGCTCCCAGCAGATGAGAAAGGTGTATGAAGAAGCATGGGGTGCAAGGACCTTTGCCTGTAGTGTGTGCTCCCAGTGTAGGGCAAGTGTGGAAGTATTCAAATGTATTGTATATTGAATGTTTGCTGAAATGTAGAATCCTAATGTTGGCTTTCTTACCTTGTCACTTCAGCTATTTGAATTTATTAGGAAAGAAGGTGGGGTTTTTGAATTTCCTCTTTACACATATGGTGTTGTTTGCATCAGTCACAGAAAGTGGAGGTGTTAAACTAACTGTATCATCCAGGCAGCCTCCCTCCAGATGCTGACTGCCTCCTGTAGTAATTGCCCACAGTATCTCTTGGAGCCTCTTGCTTGTTTGGGGAGGTACAGAAACGATCCAATAGCTTGTCCTCCCCTGTCCTGTTAAACAGGTTGACAGTAATATACAGGATGTGCAGTGCTGTGGTTTTAGTCTGTATTGAGTCAAATTGAATGGAGTAATGATTATATAAGGATGTTGGGATTATAGAGTAGGATTAAACATCCATGGGCTGGAGCTGGCTGCTCCTTACTGTAGACAGAGCTCTGCCACATTCCCTCCTTTGAAGATGTGTGATTTGGAAGGAGATGACTGCTGAGAGATGCCTGTCTGCTCCTCCAGAGCTAATTTAACAGACTGCCTCTCATTCAAACGAGGGAAATGCTATCAGTGGAATGGCCTGGCTGTATGCCATGGCCTAATAGTGTAACTGCAGACAGCAGTGGATAGAGGATGATTTTCCTTGAACGTTTTCTTTGCTGGGTGGGAAAGGGGCTGCTCCCATCTGATTTAGCTGCTAGGCAGCCAGATTTCTCTCTGCTGGTCAATAAACAGAAAGTGCTGTTTTATGCACCAGAAACTGGGGTACTGGTTGCTATCATTATGACTTATTTTCTGAAGTCAGATTAGTTAGGATTTAGCTATTGCACCAAGCCAAGGATCTCTCTACTAAAGATGTACAGACTGAAAATGAATCCATATTTCTATGTTAAACAGATTTTTAGGAGCATCTGTTCTGCCCAATGGTTTTTACAGGGGGAAACAGTGCAGGGACAATAAGATTGAGACACTTCAATTGGTACTTTTGGTAATAAATGTTTTTTGTGTTGACATGTCTGGTGCTCTTGACTCTTCAGAAATGTAGTAAGTGTTGAGCATCCTCTTTTACAGATCAAGAGTGTGAGGGTGGCTCAGGAAGGTTAAAGTCTTGAGTTACACTGACTGCTCAGGCTCCATTGACTTTCTCTTTGAATGTCTTTCCCACCAGGCATTTGACTGAATCCCTTCCCCAAGAGCCTCAGTGCATGTACAAATAGTCATGGCTTTTTTTTGCAACGTGGAGAGGTGGATTAAGGAGGTGAATATACCCCACTGTTGCACAGTCCCATCATGCTTTGCCCCCCAAGGATGACGCTTCTCCTCTTGAGGTGTCTTTAAGATGCAGCATCGAGAGCGTGCAGGTCTCTGTTTGTAAGTGTGACATCTTGCAGTGCTGCAAGGTGAAGGCCCTTGTAATGAGTGGCTCGAATGAGGCAAACAGTAACGAGTTGTCCAGGGATGGTTCGTTGGCTTCTGCCTAGCAGAAAGAAAACTGTCACTGTGATTTGTGCTTACCTAGCTTTGCAACTGAATTTTATCCTTGAACTGAGTTCCTGGTTTAGACAAAATCCCTTGGGTGAGGCACATGCCATTTGCACAGGGTTCTTAATTAGCAGAATTAATCATTAACACGGGCGTCTTTCTCTTGTTAGTATTCCAGGCGATAGAGATTAATTACATCAACAGAAATGTGTCTGTTGTTGTTTATTATTTCTATGAAATGTGGCAGTCCTTGGTGTCCTTCGCTGGAGACATTCAAACCCCGCCTGGATGCGTTCCTGTGTGATGGACTCTAGGTGACCCTGCTCTGGCAGGGGGGTTGGACTGGATGATCTTTCGAGGTCCCTTCCAACCCTAGAATTCTGTGATTCTGTGATTCTGTGATTCTGCAGACAAGAGATCAGGTTCCATATGATATTGCTGTGCTGCCACTATTATGCTTTTAATTATTTAATGCATTACTGACTTCGGAGTTGAGGTAGCTCCACAAGGCTTGCTATCTGCTGATCAGGAGGTGCTTAAAACTTGCATATTCAAAAAATTCTGGATCTGCAGTGATAAAGGGGGAAAATCATGACATGTTTAAATTTTTAATAGCAGCCCTCTCCTAAAATATCTGTGTTCTCCTTTCCCATACTGCCACTAGCAAAGGAAGGGAGTGCAAGGAGATAATTTACTATAATAATTTTAAAATTGACAGCTTAGTTTGGGACACAAATAGATCTTGCCTCCTGCTTTGCTCCCCTCTGTCCTCCCTCAGCTGGCCTAAGGATGCCATTTGGAAAGCATCTGAAGCAGAGAAAGCCCATTGGCTGTGCCAAAGCTCAAGAACTGGAGATATTAAAATTATTGAGTTGTTCTATATGAAACCTAGCTTCCAGTGCCAAGGATTACTTGCTTACATTCAGGTTTTGAAGGATCTGTATCTTTTGCAGAAAATAATACAAGAACACCTCACTGGCTTCAAAGCATGTAAGCAGTTTGAAATGCTTGTTGGTGGGGTGCAGCAGGGCTCCCCTCTGAAGCTAGTGGAAACAGTTAGACCACTGGAGAGTTGGTTTTGGTGGTTTTTTTTGGCCAATAATCCCCATCTATCTCCTCAGGGAGATTTTATTTTAGCTGGTTGGGCTCCCTTCTTCCTCCCCAGATGGGTATCACAGTGTAAACAGATTGCTAAGGAGAATTGTTTCCTCCCCTTGCCTAAAAAGGAAGTGAATGTATAGAAGCTGTCTCACAGAGACAAATTTTGAGCCCTCATTTAACTTGGCAAAGACTTTGCTGTCACCCCAGAAGCCTTAAGGAACAACGCCAGTAGGGCAGGCAGGGGCAGAAAGGGAAGCCCACATGGATGGCTTACAGGAAGAATGGACAAAGTGTGTTTTGAGGAGGTCAGTGTTGTAGCAATTGGGCACACCTATACTGTACTGGGCCAAATCCCACTCCAACTCTCACAGTACGTGAAAGTTGTGATTTTCAGCTGCTTCTGTCCTCTAAGCACAAAAGTTAGGTGATCAGTGGTATTACTAGAGAGAAGACAAGTTTTTGACTGTGTGTTTAATTAAGACCCACTCTCCAGTGAGTGCTTTATTGCAGATGCTCTCTGCACACTTGTCCTTTTTTGGGGGAATTAAAGTGTTAAGGGATCCTCTTTATAGCCTTGCCTTCTGTGCCCTCATGTCATGAGTTAGGGATGAAAGTGCATCCTCAGCCAAATGCAATCTGGTGGAAGGTTTTGCCCACAAGATTTATTCCTTTGACTATGAGGTTTTTTCAAGTTTAAGTAGACATTAAGTTAGAATTTGAAGAAATATCTCAAAATGAAGGAGAGTAGAACAAGCATTTTTGCCTGTCCTCATTCTCAAGTGTGCAGTGCTTATCAGTCTTGGAAGAGGAATGAACTGTTGTGGAGTCGTTAAGATGCTTGAAGAGTCACTGACCTAAAGGCTATGGTGCCTTCTCTGTCTGAAAAACACCCCAACAGAGTAGTTTTTGTGCAGTTTTTAAACTGTCTAGCTTGCAGTTTGGGGGCCCAGACGTGAATGATTTAAAGATCTGTCACATGTCTGAGGACAAGAGTTACAGACCCTTAGAACAGATAACAATTTAGTTAAAATAGAGAAGAATTTGTTGAGAATCCATAGCTCATTGGATTCCTCCATGTAAAATCTCATGTATGGCACTAAGGATTGATTGATTAAGCTCTTCTCTAGAAAAGCTTATTCTTTAAGATGTGAGTAATGTAAAATCGCCTTACTCGCTCAAAAAAGCATAAAAATATGAGTTTAAAGTGGCTGTTGCTAGCCAGAGAATACTGTTACCTGCTTTTGATTATAGGACAATATTTTCCTTATAATAATAATAAAAAAAAGAATAAAGTGATTCCAAGACTTTTGTATTCTCATGGTGAATGGAAGCAGTTAATTAAAATAAACACTCTGGGTCTGAGATTTGCAAGGTCTTTCAGAAGAGGGACTTAGGCAGGCCTGGAGGTAAGTGTTTTATGAAGCTGTTCCCTGCTTTGCAGTTCTCCGTTGGAGCTGAGATGGAAAGGAGGTGTTAATCACTTCTCAAGGGCTCTGCAAGACATTGCTGTGGTTTGTGAACATCATTGATTGTGTCCTGTGAAAGATCTTGCTGGGGCTGTGCAGCTGGAAGAAGGGATGGACAGCTGTGGTAGCTTGCTGAAGGAAGCAAGAATATTTGATTTAAGAGCCTGCAGGCAGTTATTGTTGCTCCTCTTGCTCTTTTAAGGTGCTAATCTTATATTTTGCTCTGCAAATTACCATGAACAACTATGACATTCCTCCACGTTTTGCCAGCTGTCAGCAGGGACAGTGCTCAGGAGGTCAAGAAACACAGGAGAAACTAGACTTACCAAGATGTCCCTCCCTATGTCTACAAATGATGCTTGTATGTTCGTGTCCCTGGGTACTGCCTTCCTTTTGGACGGTGAAAGAGGCAGGGGCTGAGCCAGTACAGCCCATCTCCAGCAGGAGACAAGGGCTCTGCTAGGTCATGAGAGGCCTGGGGGCAGAGGGGTCATCTTCCAATAACTGGACTGAGAAGACACTGAGGGAAGCAAGGTGTACTTGGAAGGAGTGTAAGGGGAAACAGGAGGAAAAAAAAGGCAAGTTCATCTCCACCAGATGCTGGCTGTGGTGCCTAAGGAAACACATTTTGTCTCTGTTGCCACTGATATTTGTAATCAAGGTTAAAGCAGTTTAATGAAGACACCATTCTGGGAATGTTTGGCTTCAGAGGAGTTGACTGCAAAGAGAATTCTTGTTGTTAGCCTGGTATTAACCAAGGCCTATGTATGTGGCATATTTAGATGTGGCCCTTGGGAACAGGGTTTAGTGGTGGACTTGGCAGTCCTGGGTTGATGGTTGGACTTGATAATCTTGAAGGTCTTTTCCAACTGAAGTGATTCTATGATTCTGTGAGAGGGATGATGACTGTTGCTTGGCTGGTAACATGGAAGTGTGCAGTGAAGGATGACATTAAGACACTATCAAGTAAAAGAAGTTGAGGGAGTTCTTTTCCCTCTTGGTTTAAAGCTTGTTGCTTCACACAGGTTAATACAGTGCTCTGGGAAGAGATAGAAGAGGTAAATGTGTGTAGAAAAACAGACCGTGGGGGTGGGTGTTCTATATATGCTTTTCCCACTTGCTGCAGCCCTCCAAAATTTATCAATCATTTGGGAACGGGTTCTGGCATATTGCTCTTTATGTTATAATAGGAGGAGTGTATTAAAGGCATATCTGTTTGGTGATGAAGTGCTTGTATGAGCTTTTATCTGTTAAGATGTTACCAGATGAAAGATGGTAATTTGCTGGAGTGGTTGCTGCATCCCCAGCTCCAGTTCAGCACTGAGCAGAGGGACTGGGTGAAAAGGTCCTGTTTGGACCTTGGGCCAGTTCAGCTTCAGGGGCTGCTGGAGCAGCCTTGCTGGAAATATCCTTGCAGTTTGAGCTTCTGGCCTAAATGCTGGCTCCGTAACCCAGACTGAATATTAGCCTGGAGATAGAAAAGTCTCACATCCTCTGACTTAGTGCATCTAAGTGACATGGAATGGGGAGAGCTTGCAGGTGGCCAGGCAGGATGGATAAAGTTAATTTGGAAGGAAAGTATATGGCAGTGTGGCAAGATAGGACCAACTTTGTTTCCTTGGGCTTTTTCTGCTGTCTGCTAGACTGCAGAGACAGCAGCTATTTAAACATCTCTGTAGACTTTCCTCACTTTCGGATGAGGAAAGAAAGGGACAATAATTTTTAGGAAACCTGAGGTGTGGCTATGTACACAGTGCCTGAACTGAATTATCTGGGAGATGTATATGTGTCATTTGCATGGGTGTATAGTGACAGCCTTGAGGTTCATGTTGCAGCCCAGCTGTGAGCTCATGCTGTAATGATATTTTAATTGTGACAACTTCCAGAGACTTTTTCAGTACAGAGGATTTTAATCTTCTTTGTACTTATTTTCCTGGTTTATTTAAAGTAGTAATTCAGATAATAGTGTTTCTCCTACTGCTCTGAATGGTACAAATGAAATAATGACAAACCATTTGACCTCCTGAGCAAAACTACTGGAGGTCAGAGGGATGCCTCCCTGTACCTACTAAGGGAACTGACTAACCTACCTAGTAAGAGACTAAGCCTGATCACTTTGGCTGGTGCCTTTCTGTCCCCACCAAGCAGAAATCCATCTTGGACACCTTAAAAGCCCCAGAGCCATCCTGCTAGAAAGGGCTGGTGGCAGGCAGCTCCAGGACCCAGGGTTTCTCGGGTTTCTCTTATCTGGGGCACCCAAGAGCTGGGGACAAACCAGGTTACAGTCCCCTCCTGCGTGAGGGTGGGCTTGCTCAAAATGGGATGACTTGTGCATGCATCCTCTCATGAAGTCACCAGGGCAGCAGTGACTTTCAGCAAGTAGAGCCTTCTTTAGTTGGAGGTGATCTCTGACCATTGAAGCAGAGTCTCCACCAGCAAAAACTAGTAAATCACTTTCAACTCTGTTGCTTAAAACCACAATAAATGAGCATTTGCTTGTGATGGCTAAGTGAAGTTGTAGTACCTCAACCCATGAGATTTTTGTGAGATGTTTCAGTGTTCCCAAGTTAATGAGCCTCTTTGAGATAGGTATCTTTCTCTTCACACCTATCATCCTGCCTCAGACCTGGCACAGTAAGATTTGAACTGTGTGGCACTGGTTAATGCAGAGATATGAATTGCTATTGCATTACCTTCACCACGGTGTGTGGTCTGTGTCAATCTGTCTCCAAGGCAGCCTTTTTTGAAGCAGTACATTACACGCTACAATTTCACTTTCAGTGAGGAAGATCACTTACTTCACTGCAAAGGGAAACATGATTTCTTCCATACTCTATGATTAAAGATTAGAATTTTGAAAGATACCTTCCTACTTTCCTTTAACAAAATTATTCATTCTGTTGTTCTGCATGGCTGACAGATGTATATCATCACCAGGCCTTTAGCATTGCAGTACAAACCTCTGTGGTCTGCATTTAAGGACTGACTGTTCATTTGCCAGCAGTATACCAGGCAGTTATCCTCTGTGAACTGGCATACAGAAGTGCAAAAATTGCTCCATTTTATGATGGATGTACCCTACAAAAATTTGGTGCTGTGAGGTGGTGTTCTGTTGTTTTACTTAACTGCTCATTTCTAGTGAAGAGTGTGCTGCTAAGGTCTCATTCTGCTCCAGCTGGGGCATTGGTTGCTAAAGTGTCAGCTTTCCCAAATGTACAGCTTTGCCTGAATGTACCAAGTGCTCGGCTCTTTTAAGCTTCTTACAAAAGGATACCTTTCTTTCTGCTTCTGGAAGCATTCTCCCTTGGATATCCTTAACTTTAAACATGGCCACGGGTAGTTACACTTACCTGGGGGAGAGTGTGAATGTCTGGCAATCAGCTTGTCTCATCTTTTGCAGAGCCTTTGGAGTAGCTCATGAATGATATGATGAAAATCGAGCTGTTGACCAATGTATGTCTGTAGGGCAGAAAACACCCTTACAATAGCTCTATTAAGGCTTCTGTAGATCATTACCAAACCCTGGAAGTAGACTCTAGGAAAGGAGGCGAAAGTTGACTTTACATCATTTATGCTGGTTTTGTAAGCTGCTTTTGGCTGAGCTGTTTAGGGGAGAAGCTGAAAGTGGATGCTCATAACAATCTGACTATTGTTCTGTGGAAAGTTAATCAGCAGAGCTCCCCGAGGAGGCAAGGAGGCACAGTAGCTTGGTACTCATCAGCGTGGGTAGGTAGCAACACCATGCTGGATGCAGGCATCAGAAATGGCTTTGGTGAATGAAGTGGGCAGAGCCCAGCAATCACAGTGGGGTGTGAGGCAGGAGCTGAGTGTCTCCTCTCAGCACCCTGCTCCCAGGTAGGAGGCCCTGCTGTGTCTGCACCATGCTGTGAGTATTAATTTTCTTCTCACACAAATGGGAACTGGTTCTGTTTGCACTGGATAAGAGCCTAGCTTAAAAAAGAGCCAAAAGCAACAAAACAAACTGAAAATTACTGTGGTATTGCTATGGTAACAAACATCTAGAAATGCAGACAGATCTCTGTACCAACTGCAAGCTTGGGCTTTATAGCCTGTGCCCTGGTAGTTGCATATGCAATCAGAGACAGAAATGATGTCGTAAAGGGAGAACAGCAGCAGGTTTATGATACCTTGGGACCTTTCCAAATATGGGATCTACTTCTCTATCTGAAATAGGCTAGGAGCAGTTGCAGACTGTTGGTGTGCATCTGTCATTGTCTGTTCACTACCCACCCAGGCAACGAGAGATGAGGAGCCAAATGTACTTCACAGCACTCTTACAGCTGAGCAGAAATGGGTGATTATGGGATTGGTGTTGGAATATCCTGCATTTTGAGTTTAAGAGCACCTTGCCTTCCTGTCAGGTTTTTAGGAGGCTTTGTTCATTGAAAGTTGAAGTTGGAGAAGACTTAAATTCATTCTGCTTATAGTGTATTGCTTGCAGCTTCCAGCAGCATGCTCAACAGCAGGCCTGGGAGAAGGCAAAGGGAGTTCAGCTTCTTCCCTGGCATGGTGTTTAGTTGTGTGTGCAGTGGTTCTGGATTTTACTTTGTTTTCATTCTTGTTTTCCATTTTCACTGTGTTATGGTCAGTGTTAGAATCATTGAAGTAGGAGGGGAGGGTGCCAGCAGCAAAGAGCTTTCAGTTTCTGGCTGAGATGGAGCAGGTTCTTCCAAAGCACCCCTAAAGCATGGAGTGTCTTGGTAACTCCCCTCCACGAGCATCTCCTGAAAAATACAGCAGGACTGGGCAATATGGCAGGAGAAAAAGGGAAGGAACTTCCACATGGCAATTACAGAGGTGTGGGGGTCCCTGCTATAATCATGGAGACTGATGTTAGGAGAGAAGAAGACCTGTCTAGAGAAGGCCTGGCTTGGATGAGGAGAAAAGACCTCAAAATGCTGCCTCCTAAAAGAGGTCTTGTTTGCCTGTAGCCATCCCTGGGGAATGATCTTGAAAGGATCCTAACACGTGCATGTGAAAAGGAAGCTGCCTCTTGTAATGCAAGGACTTCTCTGGCTTGTTGATGTTCCAGCTCCCCTCAGGACCCAGTGGCAGGCTGATTCTTCCTGATTACCATTTCTGGCTTCAAATTAGTTGAAGCTACTGAGTGTGAGGTATCACTGGGTATTTGATCTGGATACTTTTGGCATGCTACTTGTTTCTGTTCTACTTTGCATCTGATTATAGGGCAGCAGGGGAAGAACTCCAGGGAGCTCAGTCTCCTGCATTAGGGCACATGTTGGCATGTAATTATGTGCAATCATGCCAATTAATACTTATAGTGGACATGCATGGTAGAACTAGTTTTGCACTGACAATTGCAATTCAGGGTTGCCCTCTGTGCTGACTGCTCAACTCTACAACCTTAAATATGCCTTTTAATATTGGTTTGGGGAGGAAGGGACAAAGGAAAGAGCAGTGTGATGTAATATATATACATTTTGACAGACAGTGAAATGCCCTTCATCTAAGGTAGATAAAGTCCTAAAGGATGTGCTCCTGTAGAAGTTTGGTACATCTCTCTTCACTGGCTTCGGAGAGCCAGAGAAACTCAAACATTTGAACTGTTAAACCATTTTATTCAGTAGGAGTTGCTTCTCTGCTAAAGAGTGTCACTCTTTGTTGGCGTTGGGTGTGTTGCTGGTCAGACCACCTTCAGCAGTGGCAGATGTAGACTGCCTGAAATAAATAGAGCATGTGAGTGAATACACTGCCTGGGTGCTGTTGGCTGTAGTCCAGCCAGGTTCAGGCTTGTTATTTAGAATACTTTTTAAACCTAGTCAGGTTCAGTAAGAAATGCTTATTCCAGACTGTGTAATGCAGAGGTACAAGTTAATTCCTCTTTCACATTCACCTTTTGTCATTTAAGGATAGATCTCCCACATCTTTTTCCCTGTCTGGCAATTCTTTCAAGTTTTTCTGTGGTTGGTTTCCTCATTTGTTTTTTTGTTTCTTTTTATAAGTTTAGTTTGTGATATCTTTGGTGCTGTCTGTCTCCACATTTGCAACCATAGCTCTACTTTTGCTTTTGTGAATTTTTTTAAACCTACTTTGAATAAACCTGGCAACACATTTCCTTTGTTTGTGTTTGTTCATCTCCACGTTCTCTTCTGGAGCCAGAAATACTAAAACCCAACAAGAGCTAGCCAGAAATGTAAAGAATGTCTCAACATCTTTTTCTATTTGGTAGAAAATGAATTGCATTACAGACTCTATGTCTCTAACAAGCTCTATTGCATTTAACTGTTACCTTTCCAGCACAACTTGCAGCTAGAAATTTATACATTGTCTTTTGGGTAATGAAGGGTATTTAACAACATATTAATTAGAATGGTTTCTATGTACTGTAGGTGAACCTGCTCCGGCAGGGGGGTTGGACTAGATGATCCTTTGAGGTCCCTTCCAACCCTAGAATTCTGTGATTCTGTGATTCTGTGATTTTCTAGGGCAAATAAAGACTTGGAAGAAGGGGAAGTTCAGTAGATTATAGTAAAATCATGAGCATAAATGACTGAAAGGTAGTGAAAAACTGGGGCCTCCATGAGTACTCAGTGTATGTTTGCTTCTTTCTGTTTATTTTTTGTTGTGGCTGAAATCCTGTCCTGATGATGTCACTGGGAATTTTGCCACTAGATTTCACTGGTAGCTTACAGCACACTTAGATTTTGCATTGTGTTTTTCTGAACACAAACAATGCCTCTGTGCTTCACGCTGCTCTCTGTGGAGAAGAGCAAACAGACCTCACCAAGCAGAGCTCATCATCATGAGCAATCCTGTGGTTTTCATGGAGCTGTGACAGGACTAGGTTTTATTTTTCATTCATATTTAGGAAGGCTGCTGAAGGCCCAAGCAAGATTCTTTGACCATCACAGCAGTGGGGGCTTCTGGAGCTATGCTCTCTCTTTGGTGAAATAAATCCGCGTGGTGAAAAATGCACCTGCCCTGTGCTCCTAGGCATTGGGAGTTAGCTGAGCTGTTCTGCTACCCAAAAACATGAATGCAGTTCACGTAGTCCTAATGGTTATACTCAGCTGTCATACTTTGCAAGCAGAGAATTAAAAAATGCATCCGATAGGTCTTCAGAAAGGAAAACTGTCTTCCTTGACAGCATCAGTTGTACTCACACAACACTTGTCTGGGAAGCAAAAGGTTAGGATCACAGCCCCAGCTATCAGAAACGGACACCCAGATTTTTCTTATGACACATGCATGAACTTTTAGTTGGAAAACTTGCTTGCACAGTGGAACCTGCTGAGCTGGCAGCTGGGTTGTGAGCCAGCCAGCCACAGTGGGGGGAGGTGCTCAGGAGTGATGTCTTTGCGTGGTGTGAGGGAAGTGGGACTGGACTGCAGGGCTCTGGGAGCTGTCTGAAAATGAGATTTGGGCAAAAACTAACTAGTTGAATATGTGGAAAAAACTGTCAGACATACCTTTTAATAAATGAACTCAAACCCAACAGTTCCCAAAATCTCCCTGATCAGACTTATGGTTCAGCCGGGCCAAAAACCAGCAATAACCCAAGGTTTCTGTAGTGGTGTTATTGCTGACCACAAACATTACTTAATTTGAAAATCAAGTTTTGTGTCCTTTATCTTCACCTTCTGGGTTTTGAATTTATAGGCATCCACCTTTTTCTCTCCTGCAGCTATGAAGGTAAAATATTATCTTTTCAAAAGAAAAGCTGTGAGTTCTAACAACTCCTCCAGGAGTTGGGTCTTTATGAGGTGATCTCACAATACAAGACTTGCAAGAGAACTGTGAGCACTGTATATGTGGAGTCAGATGATGGCTGCCTGAGGGGAAAAGAAACGGACCCTGCAGATTCAATGTGGATCAGGCAGAAGCCATAGCTTTATTACCATCAGGGCCATTTTTATAGTGTGATTATTTCTTTGCATGCAATCACAAGCTGATCACGCATTTCTTGATTGGATGCTTCACTTTGTGCACGCGCCTCATCTAATACATTGATTTGCTACTAGGTGTTACGTGTATGTTAACATTGTATCTAACTTCAACAGTAGCTTCTTCAAGTCTTGCTTGCTCAACTTCCTCCTTATCTCTTTCCTTGTTACCTCAAGGGCGATTCACAGCTGGTGCAACAGATGCCCATTGTCTTGTAGAAACTGAGTCTCCACAGCTGCCCTTTTTGTTGGACGGGGTTTGCCAGAGTAATGGATTTTAAAGATCCTTGCTGGTCATTGCAATCATGGACTTTATTTTGCAGTAGTTTTCACCTGCAGACTGAGACAAGTGGCCAAGTGAGGGACCATGGCGCTTTGTTCGTGGAGAGAACTGTGTTTCTGTGAGCAGTGGTTTTGGCCATACCTGCCCTGAGAGTATTTCAAGACTGTCAGATGTATGCATTTTTGTGATGCCCACTTTAATGTCTCTGCTCTTCCTTATATGGCCAGCTCTTTCTTGGTTGACAGTGATTAAACGGCAGAGCAGCAAGGCTATTGAGGAAGCCTAGTAATGTGATTGAAGTCTAGAAAGCCAAGAGGCCAGTGTAGTGTAACACAGGGTTTTTTCATATTTGACAAGCAGATATGAGCCCGTTGCATGATTCTTCATTGGTATGCACCATCCTTGATTAAATTTGCTATTGGGGAGGTTAATTTAATGCCTTTGCAAATGGAGACCCAAGCAGAAGCAGAGCGCAGCTCTGAGGGTCTTGTCAGTTCAAATTGATTGCTGAGTCCTGGAATTGAAACAATGCAGTAACTTAAAAATTAATCAAATAAAATGGAATATCATTTGGCTCCTGAACAAAATGCCAATGGCCTGATATTCTCAAATCTTCACTGACAAATAGACAATAAGTTTTTCCACTATTAGAAGTCAAGGTTGCATGCCGCAGGACTGAATGCACAGCAGAGAACATATCTGAGTGAGCAAGGTCTTGTGCAGAAGGACTCATTTTTGTAATAAATCATGGATGCATATGCAGCACCACTATTGTTACTACAGAAAGAGTACCAGTACAGTCCCTGGGGATAGAGCTGATGGCTTCAAACCTCCAAAACACAAGTCTGCATTGTGAGCAGAAGGTCATTCTTGAGCTTCTGTAGGAAACAAGGTCATGATTCAATGGTGGCACGAGAAGTTATATTAAGTAATTTCTGTTAAATGCCAGCTTTCTTGTTGGTTTACAGACAAGTTGCATTTTCATCTTGGGCCTGGCTAACTCCCAACCAATGACTCTTGCCAAGAGCCTTACTGTGTGATGTCTAAAAGCTAATGTGAGGAAGAACTGTGTGGAGCATCGTGGTGAATTATCTGACTCATCAAGGTTGTGTCCTACCCAGGTGTTATTTCCTGGGAAGACAAGCTCCATGCAGGCTCTGGGGCTGTGGGCCAGCCTCCAGGAGCAGCATGGTACCCTAGCTAGCACAAAGGCAGAAGCATGGCTCCCTGACATTAGTCTGCCAACAGATTCCGTCTGCAGGATGTGCCGTGCTTCCCACCTGCATGGTGCAGCTATCTGTGAGAGGCTGTAACAGGATCTGTCTGGTCATTAACATGAGGTGAGAGGAGAGTTGGTGTGAAACTGGATAATACTCAAAATCATGACTCTTTGAGCAAGACACACTAACAAAAGCATGTTAGGGAAAAATCTTTCCCTGCTGGAAGATGGGGAGCAATTCCCATCTCCAGCTGCGGGGCTGGGTGTGTCCCTGGAGTGGTGTGAAATGTCGCTTTGTCTTCCTGGCTCAGCTATGCATGTGCACGGTATTTCTGTGGAGTGTGAATGCTGGCTAGTTGCAAAACCACACTATTTTAGTTTTAACCTTCTAGTTTCTGTTTAAACCTCTAACTCTTGAGGATGAATTATTAAAAATGTACTTCTATGTCCTTTCTCTAGTCTTAGCAAAAAAGCCCTTACACCATGATCTTGAAGGCAAATAAAATGAACCCCAAGCTTAATATAATGAAATAGTTTAATGTTTCGGGTGAGCAGTGCCCACTCCTCAGTGCTAGCTGACCTCTGCTCATCTCTTAGGTAACTAGTTCACTGCGGACTACATTAGCAGCTTATGAGATCTAAAGTTGCTTTCTCCTTCTCTGCAAAAATATCTGTGGCAGCATCTGTCACTCTAGACAGTTGTGATTCACTGTGAAGAAAAGGCTGAATGTAGGTCACTTGAGTTCAAAGGGAATATCTTAGTACATCAGCACAGGAAGCATATACACTCACTTGTATCTGTGAAGGCAGCATAAGTGGAGGGATGGGCATAGAGATTCACAATTTATGTGACTGATATTTTTAATGAAGACCTAGACCACCCTCATTTGAACTGTCTTTCTGGTTTTGTAGGTGCTACAAGGTAATCAGGAGGGCATTATCTGTCTTGATACAGAATGCCATGTCAGCCTGTCTTTGATGCAGATGCTAGAAATCAGGGCTCAAGTAATGTCTAAACAGCCACTGAGCTGTTAGAAGACAAATAAAAACATTGTGCCTTTCTCTTCCTTGTTTCAATAATTTAAAATCATTTGGAAACCTTTCTTTACATTCTTTACATATTTAAAAGCCTATAAACACTGGGATATTTTTCCAGAAGTGAAAGTGCAACTTCCTATAGTGCCATTTTTGAAGGACCTCGAAACACGGTTTTACAAACTGTGTATGTATAACCTTTAGCAGAGCAGTACTCCTATATACGGTAAGTAACCTAGATGCCTTTTGCTAAGGAGGTTTGCTATGTGATACTAAACAGACGTCTGAATGCAGACAGCTTTATGTCCATGTGACCGTCGTTTCTCTGTATGAAATCTTCATTTCCAGAGGCACTGTGTCCCCAGCTACCCAGTGGGATCTCTGACAATGCTGCTGTTTTGGTGTGGGTACCAGCATGAACTGCCTAGCCCCTTAGGTATTCAAAGAGTATGTTGTCATGTCTGTCTACCTTGCTTCCTCGTCATTCCATGCTACCAGATGTTGTCATGGGTATTTACAGGTAGAGAGAGGTATGCTTGGAAAACAAGTGCTGTTTGAGGGAAAAACAACCCCACAGACCTCACACTCCTACCTCATGCTGGTATTCAGTAATTTTGAAGACCATCCCCTCACTGTTTTTCAGGGTTTACTCCAAGGTTTGTTTTTTTCTCCTGGAGAGAAATATAAAAGCATAAAGGTTTCTATCAGCAAAAATGGCAGCGTTCATGTCACAAAAAAAAAAAAAGCCAAATAGGGAAAAAATGGCTTTATTCCAGGGAAGGACATGAAGATCAAATGAACATAGAAGCCAGATGTATGTGTGTCTGGACATGTGGGTGTTTATACAAAATCAATATATGTGAATGCCATAAATATATTAAAACCAAGAACTGAAATATAATTTTTCAGTTTTGCATAATGAACATCTGTGTGCAGTAGACTTCAGACTGAGGGAAGAAGTAGGCCTTGGCAACTGCTTCACCTGACCTAGGGTCTGGTTTTCCATGGTTCTGAGCAGGCTCATTTCCTCAGAGCTGTTTGGAAGAGAGTACCCTCGGGCATCTATCTTGGAAGCCCTTTTGGATTCTGCTGCTTTGCTTTATTCAACACTCTGTGAAACAGAAGACTAGAAGGATGCCTCGGGGGCATCATGTCCCCTCCCTCCAGTTATGGGCAATGTCTTCCTGCAGCTGGGCCAGAAAACTGTGAAAGTTCCAGCCCATGTGTTGTATCTATATATGCTATATCTGTCTTGGCCAGCAATAGAGCATGCTACCTGATAGTATTGTACACTTGTCACATGTGAAGTTGTATAATAAATTCCAGCTTCTCAGATTACCATTCTACAATGAATATACATCAGGACTGTGTTCAGAGGGCAGTCCAAATAGGCATGATTTATACATGGCTGCTAATCTACATGAGGGCAGAGAGTGGTTAGTTCCTGCTAAAGCCGATTGCTGCATTTGGAATTGGCTTTTTTGCATGCAGTATGATGCTGAGTTCATATAACCAGCATGGCAGCGAGTAACCCACGCTCGTTAGGACTGGTGTCTGCAAAATGAATGAGACTGATGTGTGCTTTAGTGCTGGTGCTTGTGCACTGTGTGTTAGTTTTGGCCATCCCCCAGTTGTCAACCCATGCTGCTTTGCATACCTTTGGGACCTGGGCAAAGTGATCCAAGTGTGCTTCTTGGAAGCATCCCTCCCTTTTGTAGGTAAGGACCTGCAGGATCAGGATGAAATATCACAAGAAGAATGCTTTTCCACAGTCACCAAAGAGAGGGCTAGGTACGATCATCAGGCAGAGGCCGTATGGATGCCTCTCAGAAGCAAGACTGTGAGTTCTTAGACATGAAAACAAGGAGTTGGGACCGTGGTGGGACAGACACCACCTTTCCATAGTCTGAGAAGCTGGATGAGGATAGTGGTGAGTGAAACTATCAGAGAACCACCACTCATGGTAGAGAGAGTAACTTAATTTCTCTTGTTTTTGTTTTTTTTGCTGCTTCCCCTGTAAACTTGCAATAGAATCATAGAATAGTTTGGGTTGGAAGAGACCTTTAAAGGTCATCTAGTCCAGCCCCCTGCAGTGACCAGGGACATCTTCAACTAGATCAGGTTGCTCAGTACCCCGTCCAACCTGACCTTGAATATTTCTAGGAATGGGGCATCTACCACCTCTCTGGGCAACAAGTTCCAGTGTTCTACCACCCCCATTGTAAAAAATGTCTTCATTATATCTAGTCTAAACCTACCCTCTTTTAGTTTAAAACCGTTACCCCTTGTCCTGTCGCAACAGGCCCTGCTAACAAGTTTGTCCCATCTTTCTTGTAAGACCCCTTTAAGTATTGAAAGGCTGCAATAGGGTCTTTTCTTCAACCTGAACACACCAAACTCTCTCAGCCTTTCTCCATAGGAGAGGTGTTCCATCATCCCTCTGATCATTTTTGTGGCCCTCCTCTGGACCAACTTCCCCAGCACTGTTTTTGTCTCCCATGTTGCCTACTTTCTTCCCCAAAACTGCCTAAAAGACCAGCTTGTCAAACCCTTGCAAGTCTGCTTGAAGGGTAGTTGCCAAGTCTTGTCTGTCAAAACACTATTGTGGCCTGTAAGTCAGCAACATCTTGTTTCTGAACTCTTCACACTAACAACCCATGTCTGCTTGGGCAGACATCATGGGAGAGTGTGATGTTCCTCTCCTCTAGGCTGTAGGCAATAACATGGAAAACACTGTGTCATCTTCTGTGTCTCTTGGAGGAGGATCTGAATGTAGTATCCAAAAATTGCTGAGTGTGGGGAGAACATTGCTGTGGAAGAGAAACACAGAAAAATGATTGCTTCTCCTTTCTTGACTTATACCAGATTTCCACCTTTCAGGCCAGGTGCTTCAGGACACTTTCCTTGTCAACAACTCAATGTCTGGAAAAACTATGAGGGAAGAAGAAAAGAACAAACCAGAAAATGTTTGGTGGAATCCCATGACTTCCTAGACATGAGGCAGGGATGGCGAGAAAGGGTTTCTCAGGGCTAAATCAGAAGAGATTTATTCTGATCTCCATCCCAATCTTCCAACTCAGGGAACTGAATACTATGAGGAGAACTGGTCTGGCCATTAAAGACCAAGGCAAAGAAGGCATTAAGTACCTCAGCTTTTCTGTCATACAAAACTGCTGTTGGACTATTTTCACAGTATCTGTAAAATGATTAATTGCATTTACCTTTGAGAGTTCTGCATACCTTACTCTAGTTAAGTAGTGATTCCTCATGACCCCTGGAGTGTGGTTAACCTTTTTGAATTTGGCCAAGCCTGCTGTTACAAAAAAAATATCTTGGGACCCCGAAGTCCCCAGCTGCTCTGATTTTAGTGGCTGTTTGCACAGTATTGGAGGTGGTGTGCCCGTGTCTGGTGGCAGACAGTGACAATGCACAGAGGTGAGTGGCACTGTCTGTATTACATCCTTGCTATTTTATAAGTGATCAGGCCTAGAGGAGTACCACTGTGCTAGCTGAGAAATGAGGCTCTCCATTTTTCATAGATGTGCATGACATTAATTCCTTTCCTTTAATCCCTTGCTTACAAAGTTAATTTCACTAGTTAAGCAGTTTCTGGTCTCTTAAACCATGTCAAAATACAAATAAGAACGTGCTTTCAACAACAGAAGAACAACTCACTGCATTCTGTCATTGAAAGAGAAAAGCATGTGTGAAAATGAGAAATGGTGAAATAAGATTAGAAGGTTTTCAGTATTTCCTGAAATTTTAGTGTTTGAATTGTGTTGGAGGTCTCAGTAATGTTTTGGACAAACCTTAATTTGTGCAAACTACTTTGCTAATCCCTAGGCTAGACACTCACATTTCCAGTTCCTGTTCATCTTTATTTCTGCTGTCACGTAACAAATTTTTTTGAGCTATCACAGAGCATCAATCAGAAGGAACTGGGCTCTTCTGCTCCCGTAACTCCCACTTGCAGTTCCAGCCTCAAGCCTGAGTCTACAGGGTGTGTAACTACACAGAGAACTTTGGGGTATGAACTGTCCTGTTGATGTGGTAGAAGTCTTGACTCCGCACACAGTTGACTCCACACTCAGCTGTACATATTGTGCCTTTAATATACCCAACGCTCATATGTGCTTGTATTGACTTATTCCTGAAGTAAGAGGTGCTAATGTAGAGAGGAAAGAGGAGGTGGATGTCAGTCTGCACTCCTCAGAGTTTGGCAGAGAACTGACTACTTATTTCATAGAGAACCTGTGCTGCTCCTGTCAAGTGTGTTTTGAATTAACAGCAATACATGTAGTCAAACATCTATATTCTAGGAAAAGAATCTGATAAAGTGGGTCAGTCCTTAAAGATAAGCTTTATATTTGCTTTGCCAAGTTTTTTCATAGCTGTCTGGGCTCCACTCAAGATGGTATTTGCTCACCGCTGTTAGATAATCTCATTTTGCTATTCTGTGGTTTGTAATGAGCTGTAATATCTAGGGCTTTTCTGTGGAGCTGCTACCTTGCTGTTTCTGCCATGTTTTGTGTTAGCACAGACCTGAGGAACTGTAGAGGTCTGTGGTGCTCTTATTGAAATGCATTTATTGC
The DNA here is from genome assembly GCA_013398125.1 of Aegotheles bennettii. Lineage (NCBI taxonomy): Eukaryota > Metazoa > Chordata > Aves > Caprimulgiformes > Aegothelidae > Aegotheles > Aegotheles bennettii. Next base: position 148,427 of record VZRW01003339.1, on the reverse strand, counting down.
TTTCAGACATATTTTTTCCCCATGTGTTGAGATAATTTTGAATTCTAATTGTTTCCCAACCTGTCTGACATTTTTCCTGGATTTCCTATGGATTTGACAAACATGCTCTGTCTCAGTATCCAAGGTACTTACGAAAATACTGAATAGTGCTCAATCCAGCAAACCCTTAAGACCTGCTTTCATCATAGCCCCTCTGCTCTGACAGTGAACAGCAAATAATTCTGCTCTGACAGTGGCTTTCCAACCATTTTCACCCATTCTGCTGTAGTTTCACCTGGACTATTTTTTTTCTAGCTTGCTAATGACAACATCTTATCAGCCCCTATCAAATACCTTACCAAAGTCATTATCTGTCTGCCTTCTGCTTCTCCACACCCTTAAGACTGATTACCCCATCACAGAAGAAAATTAGGTTGGTCTGATGTGATGTGGTCTTGGCAAATCCCAGTTCTTTCCTATTTATTACCTTGTTATCTTCTGGGTGCTCACAGATCAGTTGCTTGATTACTTGTTGATTACCTGTTGATTAGCTGTCTTTCTGGAAGCTGAAGCTAGACCTCTGAGCTATCATCCTCTGAATCCTCCCTTTTCCCCGTTAGAAGAGTGCGCAAAGATATACTGGCTGACATAAAAATGAGAAGTTAACTAACAATTAATTCCCAGTGCTCATTTACCACTTTTTAAATTTGATGTATAAGTAATGTGATAACCATAGTAGCTAGAGGAATTACCCCTAAAAGTTCAAGTTTAAGTGTGTCATGGCACTGAAGGCACTAATGGGCCTTCCTGTCCCTGCCCACTTCTTGGGGCTCGCGTGACCCTGCCCATGGCTCAGGACCCCATGTCAGCCCCCCAGGGCTCCCTCCACCCTGCCCATGGCCCAGGACCCCATGTCAGCCCCCCAGGGCTCCCTCCACCCTGCCCATGGCCCAGGACCCCATGTCAGCCCACCAGGGCTCCCTCCACCCTGCCCGTGGCTTCTCCACGTCTTGGGGAGACAGAGATAAGTAGCCAAGGGCAAGCAAGTGACTGCAAAATATTTAAAGGTGTGTGATAAGCTGGGCTCTGCTACAAATCAGTGTTGTTTTCTAGGGCAAGAGAGGGCAAAAGGCTTTTGGGGCAGGAGTTAGCAGGGCTCATCGAGAGGGCTTTAAACTAGATGTGAAGGGGGAAGGGGAGACAACTGGGTCTGTTACGGATGAGCCCAAGAGCAACATGCTAGGGCCTGAAGAAAGATGGTCTAGGGAGGATTTTCAATCATTGAAGAGAAGGGATAGATGTTTAGGCACTGACCACAAGGCCTCCTGCCTCCCAGGGGTCCCACCAGTGCGCTCTGCTTGCACAGTGCCAGAGCACTGGAACAGGCTGCCCAGAGAGGTTGTGGAGTCTCCTTGGCTGGAGACATTCAAACCCCGCCTGGATGCGTTCCTGTGTGATGGACTCTAGGTGACCCTGCTCTGGCAGGGGGGTTGGACTGGATGATCCTTCAAGGTCCCTTCCAACCCCTAGAATTCTGTGATTCTGTGAAAAGAGAAATGAGAGGTTTGACACAACTTCTGGTATGAATTAAAGGAGAAAAGCATTTCAATTTTTAGATGTATGGAAGTAATTATTTTCCTAGTTGCACAGAAAATACAGTGTCAAGAGAGAGTCTAGACAGCAGGCTGTGAAACCAGCCGTACAGAGAACTGAGCCATTGCCCTGACCCAGCAACGTGCCCAGCCAGTGCAGTGGCGGCAGGCACTGTGAGGGATGGCAGCAGGAGGGGGGCATCCCTCACCAAGGGGCAACAGGGGCACAGCATCACTTGCCAAGGGGCAGCAGGGGAATGAGGGGCATCCCTTGCTGAGGGGTGGTGAGGGGACGGGGGCATCCCTTGGTGAGGAGCGGCAGGGCAGGGCACTTGTTGCCTGGGGGGTTGGAATGGAGGCAGGCTTACCTGCCAAAGTGTGGTTATGTGAGTCCTGCACTAGGGTAAATCCCTGTGCAGCAGCTTGTTTATTCGGTATTTGAGTAAGTTTCTTTGTGTTGAAAATAGTGGCGCTTTATTTTCTATGAAATTATGTTTCCCTGGTTCTTGTATGGTAAGAAAGGGAAGTCTGAGCATCAGGCTGACCTTGGCTGCATTTGGCATAATTTTATGGTCCACCTTAATTTTTTTTTCTCACTTCATTCATCTTCTCTTCAATTTAATTTATCTTCATCCTCCAGTAGTTTCCTTCAAGTCACCCATTTGACAAAATTTGAGCTCTGGCCACGGCTGCTGAGCTGTCACTGATTTTGTGTAGCAGTATTCACTATTGTTTCCGTTTTCTCTGTCCCATTTGCAGTGCACTCGATTTGCTGTATTTCCCATTCTGGTGGACCGAGTGCAGGCTTTCATTGAGCTGTCCATGGGGATGCTCAGATCTGTAACCTGAGTGGTCACGGATCGTTTCAAATCCATCAGTGTGCATGAGCAGTTCAATTTGTTTCTTCTAATGTTCATTATCTTGCACTTGTCTACACTGAATTTCACTTGCCATCGTCTTACCCAACTGTCTGGTTCTCTTAGGGCTGTCTGTACTGCACGGTAGCCTTTCGCAGAGTTGTTTGTTCTCTAAGCACTCTCCTGCTTAAGAAATTTGCTGTGGTGCTGGGTCTCTTATTTCCCAACCGACTAAGATGGCTCAACCAAAATGCTATGTGATACTGGGGACCAGTCCCTGGTCTCTTGCTCTCTAAAACTCCTAAAAGGAGCCTTATAAGCAGAGGGAGAAACATGATCAAGGCTAGTATTAGGAGGTGTCCAAACTATTTTACACAGAAGATCTCGAGATCTGGGGATTGGATGAGATATGGATGTGCCAGAATCTGCCTTTTCCAGCAGTTTTAGGGAGCTCCAGCACTCCTTCATACAAGGCTGGGAACATTTTATGGCTTCTTCATTATTTGGTCTATCAAATGGCTACCATATACAATTTGTTAAACTACTTTTATTGTATAAACAATCCTGATTGCTTTATAAGCCAACATTTTACACTTTCTAGATTGTTGCCAACCAAAATCTCGTATCTGAATTTTCAGCATGGGCTAGAACGGTGCCTGTCCTCCCTGCCAGTGGCCCTAGTGAATGATTTTCAGGTGCTGGCATTGCACTGGCTCTGTGGCCTAGGAAAGCTAGAGGAAAATTGGGAGAGGATAGGGGTGGCCCAGGTATTTTAGTTTTTGCATGGGACTGGGGACTTCCAACTTTATCACAGACTTCTGTGAGACTGGGCAAAGCTGGGCAAGGCACAGCAAAGAACCTGTTAAATCAGCTGCCTCTGTGTTTGTATGTGATAATGGTTGCTCAAAGACTGAATCCGTTTTTCCTCAAAATACTGTGTTTCAGTCACATTGGCTGGAGGCTGCTCTCAAACCCTCGTTGCTTGGAAGGGTTTCCAGGTGCCTGCAGTCTCGCACGTTCTGTGTAACAAGTGCTAAAGGGAATTTGGCTCTGCCTGTGCTATCGGGAACAGCAGCTTTCATCCCAGGCTCAGTTGGTAAGATTACCGAGGCCTGCAGTTTTCCTTGGAGAAGGCAATTATAACACCATATCTGTGGGGGTTTCCTGCCTCCCTTTCCAAGCTCTTGCCTGTCCTGCCTTCCCCCATACCCGAGCCACTTCCAGACATGTGACAAACAACCTGCCTTCACATACGTGTACCTGAACGTGAGTCGGCTGCTCTCCCTGATGCTCTGATCCTTGTCTCTGTTCTAGATGACAAAGGCTCCCCAAGGAGAGAAGAACAGCTGGAGGAGTTTTGATGAAAAGGCTTACTTGTCCTCAAAGCTGCTGAAGGCCAGTGAAGACCCGTACCGCCAGCATGCTTTTAATCAGCTAGAGAGCGACAAACTCAGCAGTGATCGGCCCATTCGGGACACCAGGCACTACAGGTACCATGCAGCCCTTGCTCCAAGCCATGGCTGCTGCTTAGTGTGGGGAGTCCACTGCCCTCCTGTGTTGTTCTGCAATGTTAACAAAGGATGGTTTGGGTTTTAATTTGGCAGGGTTAGTCTGTTACTTCACTGCATTTCATGGTTAATCTGGAAAGGTCTCAAATGCACAGAGACCCTTGACTAATTCAGCCTCAGCTTGTTGCTTTTTTAGCATCTCTTCTCCTAGGTCCACGCATCATCTTGTTTCAGCACAGCCCCTCCGCTGCAGCTCTAATTGCTCATCTGACAGCTGTTTTTTGCACAACTCCCCTCACACTCAGGGCTTCTCTCAGCAACCCTCTGTCCTGGCTGCAAGGTGCACCATTGTTGTAGCCTTGCTTTACTCTGGTGTTCCTGACTGTCTGAATCTGGTTTGGTGCCTTCTTTCCAGCCTGAGCATTATGGTTTGGATGAAGGCTGCTGGAGTGGCAATGAAACTAACCTGTGAATACAGTGAATATTTCATGGCTTGTAAGGTGCTCATCGTTCTGTCCTTGTTCACCAGGGTGAATTTATTCTGCTGACTAAATGCATCTTTAAATTGCTAATAGTACTTAGGTAACTCTTTTGTAGTTTCCAGAGTACAAAAAGATAATGTTATACCTTAAAAACTGTAGGTTTGATAGTGATAGGATAGTGCAAAACAGCTTACTTCAGTGGAGAAAAATTAGAAGCAAACTAACCATGTCTGAAATGCTTGTCTATCTGGGCTGCAACCTAGAACCTACCTAAAATTGCAAAGCAACACTACATAGCTGCTGGGAACGGGAAACCAGGCATCTAACTTGATTGAAACTGTGAAAGGGATGTCAGGGGACATGGAGCTTTGTGAGCCTGCAGCACTGACAGCCATCAGGGTGCTTTTGAATGCAAGCAGTTGGGATCTTGGTTATGAGATTAAAATCTTGTGCTCCTGTTCCCCAGCATAGTACTTGGGATTGGCTTTCTAGTGACTCAGAGGCAGCAGTGCCGTGTCCTGTGTTACTGACAAGTTTCCCTGCCATGCAGAATTGCTGTTTTCTGTTAATCTGCTGTCATGTTCTGGCCTAAAACCAGCTCACTTCAAAGGTGAATTATTGTTCATTTCGATCTGTGGTAGCATGCAGAGCATGCTTTTTGTGAAAAGCCTCATTTATTCACTTCAGTCCAAAAATAACCTTGTGGGTGATTCCCTGGAAATGCATGGCCATCTCAGCCCCAGCTTTGCAAGGATTCCTTTCAGCAATGGGGAGTCCAAAGCAGAGTATAATCAGAGCAGATAAACCTATTTCCATGTTCCTTCCTTTTGCAGGGGTGGCAGTTTGGGAATGAGGAAGCTGTGTTTGAGTACTTTGTCTTGAGTACTCTTTTGAGTACTTGGCCATATTGAAGTGATTGCTGGGATGGCAATTTAGGATGAGGACTTATATCAGCTGATACAACTTAGACTGTGATTTGAGAAAAGCCTGTCCTTGTGTCACATATGGACCTGACTCCCTGTTTAAGGGAGGGGGGGTGGTCAATGGGTTACTAACATGTCACTTTTTTTTCAGGCACCTAAGCAGAGCTTGGACATACTTGACTCCACATTCTACAAGTTCCTTCTGACCTAGCACATAGCTGTTTTTTTGATCCAAAGGAAAGAGAGGGCCAACTTTCAAGCACAGACTCTGTGATGCTGTAATGATGCTGAGATCTTGGGAAGGTTTCCCCAAATAACATATGCACCAATCTCTGCTGCTTTTCCACTTTCTCATGCCTTAATACATTTTATATGCATTACATCATGGAGTTATTTTGAAACAATAATAAATGTGGTATGTCTCCTGCCTGGTCTCACTTTAGTCCTTATCAAGATTTCTTTATATGTTTGAAAATTGCCATAATAAGCTGCTCTCCCCTTAACAAAATATTGCAATGAAAAAGTCGTCAATCAGTAGGATTGACTGTGATGATAAAAAACGGTAACAGCTTAGTAATAGACATAAAAGAACAGTAAGTAAAAGTGTAAGTATAAGTAGAGGCTGTAAGAACTGAATTATATTCCTTTCCAGGATGTATTCAGGCTATGCATGGCTTTGAGTTGTTAAAAACATTAGGCCACAATTTCAGGTGTGGGCTGGGAACTAGTGCAGACTAACTGCTGTTTGACCCTGTCTGGGAGTCAAGAAGGTGGACACTCTGAAGGAGCAGATAAGCCCAAATCTGCTATTCGTAGTATCTGCCAGAATTAGATCCAGAATTCACATTTATGAGTCGTTGTCCTCCAAGAATCCTTGTTCTCCACAGGGTATGAGTAGCCCTGGTGCAACTGATCCTGAGTCAATCTTTGGTTCTGAGTATGAGTGTATGCATCTAACATTGCAAAGTCAGATGAGAATATGGGAGGAATTGCTTTCCATTGCTATTAGTGTTGAACCTCAGCAACTCCCTGATGCAGATCACAGAGGTAGCCAGTGTTTTCCTTTCTGTAAAGCCTAATGTCCAAAGAATTTGAAGTTCTTTATACAGCAATGCCTGGGTGCACCAGCTCCATGTATCCTTAGCCTGGGCATGTCCTCTGTATGAATGGAAAAGATCTTACATGAATCATAGGTGAATCCAGGAACTAGAGTCCACGATGTTGAACCATTGTTCCCCATGAAACCCACATGCCCTCCTCAGCATGCAACATTGTGAGTTTAGCTAGCACAGCCTCAAAACTTTGCCTTTCAACAGGGACAGTTCTTTTTAAGCTCTGCCAGTCTTGGTGCAGGGGCTGCTGAGGCCTCCCTTGCTGCAGCTCAACTGTGCTGTTTCTCGTTTTAGCATATTATTCTCTTCTCCTTTAGAAATTCTAGGTACATTGCTGCAGTGGTTGCTGCTGGGGGATATTTGGCTTACACTTCTGCTCTCCCATGTTGCAGGTGCACTTCTGTACGCTACGACACAGACTTGCCAGCTACCAGCCTCATCATTACCTTCCACAATGAGGCACGCTCCACCCTGCTCCGCACAGTGAAGAGGTGAGTTCGACAAGGGGTGCTGGACCCAAACGATGGTGCCTGGAAGGGCTCTGGTGGAGGGTTAGACATTTTCTGTCAGTTAGACAAGCAGGGTGGCTGCAGTCCCCCAAGTGCTTGTGATCTGCCCTCGAGCTGGCACACTAGAACAGGTCAGGGGTTGGGTTGGCAGTGTGGGCATATCTTTCAAAGACAGAACATATCTGCAGTTCGTCACTATAAAGTCCCTATGGGGGGAATCATTAGCAGCAGGAAAGGAGCTGCTGGGCCTGCATCCACAGGTGGGAACAATGTGTATGATCTTGGTTAGGAAGAGTGAGGGGGGACCAAAGAGCACACTGTGGGCTGCTAGAAGCAACTGAGCGAAGGAGCTTGGGAGGGACTGTGTTTCATAAACGGGAATAAGCAGTCAGCCCCCTGCTAGGGCATGTGTTACAGGAGCTGGGGCTGGTTCAGTGAGAGCAGAGGGCACAGCTCACAAGTCTTTCAAGCAGAAGGTGATGAACTCAAAGTCTCATGGAGGGCAAGCCCTTGCAGTCTGAGCAGGTGCTCAGAGCCACTTGCTGGTAAACAGTTACTGAACCTGATGGCCCATCAGATCCTTCCTGAGACTTTGTGCACAGACCCTGCTGAACCTTCAAGGCACTTGCTATCTTGTATCTGTGTCTCCTCATTTGAGTATCATCAGCAGTGGCCAAATCTAACCAAATGAATAGGTAGCATAGTGCCTGTCAGCATCCCCATGGAGACAGGAGCCTTCAATTATCTGTACGACAAAGCAATGTTCCGGCTGCTCCTTCCCTTCCCCATCACCCATGCAGAACCCAGGAAGGCTCTTGTCTTTTTAGTTTTTACACAAAAAATGCCCTCTGCCCTCTCTTGACTTATCAAGTCATTTCTCAAAGGGTCTCTGAAGCCTGGAGGCATGTCCAGGAACAGCCTGTGAAGGTTGAAGGAAGAGTGAATTGTCTGGGTAGAAGGTTGAGCTGATGGTATCACTAACAAGAATGCATTATTCATCCTCACCACTTCTTCCCCTGTCAGATCCTGTGTGCTTTGTGAATAAATAACAGGCTTTTTCAAGTTGTCCTCATGGCTTGGAGGCTGGGTTTCTGTCTGCCAGGTTTGGTGCTGCTGTGTTTCCAGAGAACTGTGTATGTTGCATTAGCATATTTTGCCTTTTTGCATCTCTCATTTTCTTTCCATTTAAACCATAAAATGGGTTCTACAGAACCTCTGTTCAGAAAATGAGCAGATTTGTTTGGAGCCAGAGTGATGGAAGATTTCTGCTGATTACATCATAGGTCGGACAATAAATGGTTAGGTACTCAGAAACCATGGTAGTAGGATCCTTAAGAAAATCTCAAGACAGCCAATCAAATAGCCAGATGCCATGATAGTTAAAATGAAGAGAGGATGACATTCAGAGAAGCAGTAATGCAGAGAGAGAAACTGATACGCAGATCCTATGGAGGTGATATGTACTAATGAGCAGATGAGTGTTGCCAATGCATTAACAGGCCAGGCTTGCTCAAAGCAAGGTCAGCTGGAGTAGGTTGCTCAGAACTGTGCATGGTCAGTTTTTAGTATCTTCAAGGATGGAGACTCTGCAACCTCTCTGAACATTCTTTTCTCAAGCCTAAACAACCCCAGGTCTTTCAACGTAATCTCATACATCTGATCTTTCAACCTCTTTTAGTGGTCCTCCACTGGACCTTCTTCAGCATCTCCCCCTTTTTCTCATCCGGGAAAGCCCAGAACTGGTCACAGCACTCAAGATGTGATATTACCAGTGTCTCAGATGTGATCTTCTGCAACCCAGAGCCCCGAACAAAGAACTTGAGAAATGGATGACCCATCTGCTCAAATTGGTCCCTGCAATCCTGCTGCCACTGCAGGAGTGCTCTTGTGAGGGACTGGCTGTACTCTGCTGTGAATGGTGGAGTGGAGGGCATTTCCTCCCAGACCTCTGGCTACAGCTGAAGTCTTCATTGCCAAGTGGTTTACAGCCAGTGCATGTGATTGATTTACTGCTTGCTTACATCCAATGTCGGAAGTGTCCATGATCTATCCCTGTTTGACAAGGGATCCCGAAGGCTGAATTCTTCTTGTGCTCTGCAGTATTTGCGGTGTCACACAACCAAGCCTGGGTGAGTACTCTTGTCTTTGAGGCACGGGAGGCTTGAGAATCATACACAGATGTGAAGGCTCAGGTCATGGCTACGCTGTTAGAAGACATAGGGGGCTGAGTCCCTCTTGCAGATTGATGCTGATGTTACAGAGGGAGTTGAAGATTACACAGTGCTCTTCGGGGTCTCGTCTGTAACCCAGGAGTCCTGTCTTTTAGCAAAACACCTGAATGTGCCAGTCTGAATTACTGCTGTGAGTATAATTGTCACTCAATTCACATACACAGTCAGTGCACCAAATGCCATGTAATTATTACTTTGCAGTACTTTAGGATAAGTCAGGTGTCAAAGGGACAGGACTATTCTGTTCTGTTTGGTTTATGACCTGGCTGTGAGTCTTCAGAGGACCACAGTAACATTAAGCAACAGGAGGCATAAAATTGCACTGCTGCTGACTAGTCAGGTTTGCAGCCTGTCATTATTTCTATATCCATCAGAGCTTTCTTAAGCCAGGTAGAGCACAATTATTTAGGTTATTAGAATTAACCATTTGAGATGCACCTGATGAAAGTTAAATATTATTTGACTGTTATTATGGACCTTTTCCCAAGTTTGGTTATTGTAATTACACTGTGGGGATTCTATCAGAGAAGTGTGGGTGAAAGACAACTGATGGAAATCAGCACTAAGAGCAAAATTTTCTATGACTGAAAACTTTTTTAGAGGCCCGGTCTTTAGAGGTGAGTAGAATATGTACTACCAGTTGAAGTTTTCATACCAGAGATCTTTGCAAGCCTGGCTGGTGAGTGCCTGAATTTGGGCACTCAAAAATTAGCTGTAAAACTTTGGAAAGTTATAGAAAGAAATGTATGAAAAAGGACTAGGATTGAACTAATCTTAAATTAAAACTAGAGGGAGCGTAAATGCGCGACTCTGAGCCAGATACTGCCTTACTGTGTTATTCTGACAGCTGTGCAAAGTAACTCAGTTGACTGGCAATGCTTGTACCGAAAGATCTTGGGAAGTGACCCAGGGATGAGACTCCTGCATTACGGCTTATTTCAGGGTGATCTAAACGTGGCAGCTGTAGGGGCCAGGTCCTGATCTGCAGCCCTTTCTTGCTAACCACACCTGCGTGTGTGCACACATGGACTTGCAAGCACCCCTGGCGGCTCAGCAGTTGCCAAGCTCTCCCTGCTGCCCCTGGGATCTCTGCTGCTGGGTGGAAGCAATGGGAGTGACGTCCTGTTGTTGCCACTTGAGGATGGGAGAAATGCTTGTGTATGAGGGAAAGGGGAGATAGAGAAATGGCTGTGAAGAGGAATAACTTCTTCCCTTCAGCACCCTGTCGCTTGTCCCTCCTGGTCTTCAGAGGCACCGTGGGCTGCATGCCTGCCTGCTGCTGTGGGCTTCAGCCAGTTTCCTCCTCTGCCCTAGGCAAAGGCAGCAGGCAGCTGGACCTGCTGCCCAGCCAGCAAGCTGCCAGAGGGACTAGGCCATGCTGCCCACATCCTACTGGTCCTATGCAGGTCCCATTTGTCCTTCAGACAAATTTTGTTCATTTTTCAGAGTAGAGGGAGAGAATTGCTTAAAAATATCCAGCAAGAGACTAAGAAGGGAAGGTAGGGGAAAAAAGTGGGAGATGGGCTCTCCACCAGAATCCATAAAAGTGTCAGTTCAGATGACTTGTTGCTGGCATCCTTGGTCCTGCAAGAGATGTGTGTCAGTCAAGAGCTGGTGGCCTGCGTGATGTCTGTCCCTCAGCAGGACATAGCTGTCACTCCCAAACCAGTTACTTGCTTGGCATCCTGTTCTCCCTCAGAAATAACTGTCACTCAAAAGGCATTTTGCGTGATTGATGTCAGTAAGTGATACCATCACTTCTGCTGCAGTGACCATTCTTGAAGAAGAGAAAATCAACTGCTTTGTTGTCTAGTCTCTGTCTTTATTTCTGATTTCAGTCAGTAATGTGGGTACTGTTTGTCTTTGGTGCAGATGTAAAGGTGAATCGTCAGCCTTTAAGGCAATGGACTTGAACAGCTGTCAGTGGTTCAGTGCCTATGCAGGGAGCCTGTATAAATTCTGATTAAAAGAATGCTGTTGTAATGCTAGAGCATTTGATATAGCTACTCAATACAATGACAATTTAAATAATGGCAAAAGAGGAGATTATTTTAGAGCAAAGAAAAACTCGATGCTCCTCTGCTAACATCTGGAATAAACCAGATTATCTGTGAGCCGAAGGGGGCTGGACAGATCAGCAGAGGACAGAAACTCATTGGCAATGCTGATGTGTGTCATGTGGCAGAGTAAGGACACTGATACTGAATGCAGAAAGGTATGAGAAAAGAAAAAGGAGGTAGGGAATCGGTGAGTTGAGGGGAGAACAGTCTGTGTTTCTGCTGTAAAAGGCAATTGTCATTTGGATTTTGGAATCCTAATAATACATTTTGTGCCTAAAAGTAATTGATTGTCATGCCAGTCTCTGCACTTCATTGGAGGGAAATACTGGGATTACTGTGTTCCTGGTTAAAAAGGTAGACAAGACAAGTGCAAAGAAGATTAAGTACCTTTCCCAAGGTTCCACAGCAAATTATTGCAGAGCTGAGAGCAGAACTGGGCATTGAACAATGAGCTGTGAACTCCTCAAGGAATGTTTTCTCTCAACTGGGGAATCAGTGGACAGGTGAGGAAGAGGGAGAAAAGCGTTTGCTTTTCTTTCCCTAGTTGAAGACCTGAAACTTGTGGAGAAAATGTGAGCGTTGCTAATAGTCAGGCTAGTGGAAGAAGGAGCAGAATACCATTTTACAGCCATTATACTGCAGGATGCAGCCTGTCTGGATTGGTTATGTTTTGCATTGAGTTTGCACAGACAAGGATTTCAGCACAGGGCAAACTTGTCTGTAAAATATGCAGATGATGGCTGCGCTGGGAGAAGCTGCACTTAAAAAAACAAAGAGGAACATCCACCACCTCCTACCGCATGATGCTAGAGGATACAGATTCAGCTTTAAAAAAATGCAAGCTCAGTCATCTAGGGACATGTAAGTTCAAAATACAAATAGTCTCAGAGACTTGTGAGGCAGCATAAATCTGAAATAGAGTGGGATGTGATACTGAGCAGCAGAGCAGTCAGGATTTTGCTGTGTGAGACAGCAGAAAATTCTCCCAAACTGAGGAAACTTTGGCTCCGTATGCAAAGCCATCAGTGATGTTACTTAGCAAGATGATAATTTACTTCTCTACAGCTCTATTCCTGGGAGTATGGGATTACTCTTGTTGTCTGTTTCCTGTGTATATAAAAAAAAGTCCAAAAAATATTTTTAAAGCCAACGATCTTTCTGCAGAATTGCCTCAAATCAGAAGAACAAGTGCCACTGAAATGAGAGGGTTGCTAGAACCAAGAGGACAGTGTTTACCTCTGTTTTTTAGTATTAAAGTTTGAATGTCTGTCCTCATCACTGGGGTGACTAAATGAGACTGAGCAATCTTGTTGAAGGCAATGAGGACATGCCTGTGCATAGAGGCATTGGAGAAGGAGGCCTGAAGGGGGAATATGCTGTGTGATTGTAGTAGAGTCAGGGGAGCGGCTTGAAGAAGGTCACTGAAAATTAGTTCAAGTGTCTTAAACAAATGAGAGGGACAAAGAAGTCAGAATCAGACAGCTCTGACTCCAGAGTACCAGAGTGCATCAACCTGCAGAAGATTTAATCCCCCCTCCTTGTGTGTGAAAGCCTCTGTGTCCTGCAGATGCAAACCCACTGCAGTCCCAAGGGTGTTGTGGGGTATGGTGCGACTGGCCCAAGGAAAGGGGGGTGCTCTCAGCAACTGTTGGGGCTGGTTTGAAAGAAAGACAAGTAACAATCAAAAGAGGGGGGGGGGGAAACCCCAAATCCAGAATATTGCCAAAGAAAATTGCCTTCCTCACAAAGAAGGGAATTGGTGAGAAAGCCCCATCAGGCTTCATCTCTGGCGTTGAGACAGATCTCCTCACTGGGGAAAGTGGCAGCTCTTTTTCTGCTCCCCAGCAGTGATGAGCTTTGTCCAGAGCCTGGCAGATGGGAATGGCCTCCTGGCTGCCTTGGGGCAGGTGGTGCTGTCCTCTTTGTCTCTCTGTTTAGAGGCAGAGAACATGCCACAGCATCTTTTGCTAGCTGCCCCCAGGCAAGCCCTGCAGTGAGCTTCCTGGCTGTGGGTCCTTGTAAGGTCTGGCTGAGATGCCATAGCTCTCTGGGATATTCCTTCTTGCAGTTTGTCTTCTGCCAGTGAACCTTGGTACAAGGGCAAGGTTACCTCTTCGACATTACTGGAGTTTGATATTCCTGCTGTAATGCATAGATAGCAGATGTGTATCAGTTCTATTATTGTCATTATTATGGCACCTCATAAAGATTGTCTTTTTCCTGCCTGGGTCCCTGCAGTGTCCTGAATCGCACCCCTCCCAGCCTCATCCAGGAGATCATTTTGGTAGATGACTTCAGCTCAGATCGTAAGTATGGACCTACTTCCCTTGCATTTGTTTCTTGCCTTCTGTTTTCCATCTCTTTGTTTGCTCTGTTAGTCCCCCTCCCTCACAGAGATTCCCTCTTGTCTGTATGCAAGAGAAAAACAGAAGGAAAAGAAGTTTTTCTGTGTTTAGTTTATCCCCATGCATGGCAGAGGCCAGAGCTTCTTCCTCGTTCTTTCTTTCCATCTGGTCTTCTTTTTCTGTCAACTTGGAAGTTTTGGCCAGGTTGCCAAAGATCTCTGTCTAGTTTTATTATGCACCATTTTGTGAGCTGTCCGGCACAGATACGTGTGTATGTAGCAATGGTAGGTAATGATGAGCAGAGTAGGTAATTACAAACTCAGAGAGAGCAAGAAAATGCAATGGGGTCTACAGAGAATTGCTGCCTGGGATCCTGCAGGCAGACTGGGGCAAGACTGTTTGCCTACCTCCATGTGTCTGGGATCCCAAGTGACCCTGTGGGAGTCCGTGGAAGGCTTATTGCTTTGGGCAGCATCATGCCTCCTGCAGCTTGGCACAGGAAAGGATTGTCTTCTGCATGTGTCCCACCAGACCTGCAGATTGGAGGCTATAGACTCTTTCTATCTGTACAGTTGCACTTGCTCCTGGCTGGTGGGTAGTAGTGGTGATGTGGTGGGGATGGAAGACTTCTTGCTTCTCCCATGATGTACGCTAGATTCAAAGACAATCTAGTTGTGTGCCACTTATAATAATTGATAATTACTCCTTCAGAACACTTTACAGATAGCTGAGAATGCCCACCTTGGCCTGCTGAGGTAAGGAAGCATTGCTCTTTTGATTTTGCAGCTAAATACTTATGTAGATTTGGTAAAATAAAAATTTTAAAGGTGGGTGCTGAGATTAGGGATTTAACTTTCTGAGGGCCTTAGAGTGTGATTTGGATAAGGACCGAGCTGTGCCCAGCTGTTGGAGTTGGGTGTTTCTGAGCACCTCCAACACAGTCCTAAATGTCCTATATTCTGCATCTAGAAATTCAATTCTCAATGGCCAAAGTGTACCAGGTCAACACTGATGGATCCCTGGAACCTGTACTGCACAAGGGCTCAACCAGAAACTCCCATTTTTGCTCCTCAGTAAACGGGAAAGATTTTTTTTAGAAGCCCCATGCTATGACAGCTCTTATTTTTCTCACTGGCAGCTGGATATTTGTGGACACAGCTAGTCCCCTGAGGCACCTGCATGGAGGCACTTTAGCACATGATTGAGGTCTGATGCTTTAATATCTGCCTCAGTTTCTTCAAAGATATAGAGAGTTTGTAAGCTCTGACAAGTCGTTACAGTCAGAATGATGTTCTCCGCCCCTGGAGAGTGAATGACTTGATGAGGATTCTCATACTTACCTGGCATTGTGACTTGGCCAAGATGAGTGTTGCCTTCTCTTGTACCAGATGTCCCACAAAATCTCAGTACTCTGTAATGAAGAGCACCCGCCACTTCGCTTGGATGATGCAGCAGCTGCCAAGGTGCCCATACAAGAGCAGTACTTCAGATTGTGGTCTTGATAATGGAAATGCACCTGCAGGAACATGCCAAGATACACACTTTGGCTCATGACCTTTGTGTTCTCCTCAGAGTGCTCAGTCTGTGGGAGAATGACAGTGGGAAAGGAGAGGTGTGAGATGTGAAAAGGAACGAGCAATAAATATTGAAACTGGGGTGAGTTTGGTGGAGAAAGGGAAGAGAGCAAGTTAGAAATTGTTATTCCCGTGTCCTCTGCTAGAGTAGGAATAGAGAGAGGATAATAGAGAACTAAAGACCCGGTGCTCATTGGTAGAGCTGGGCTGGAGCTGGTAGCTGTTCCTCTCTGTCATCGTCCTTGGGCAATGTAAATGAGGGATGGCACAAGCTTCTGGCAAGCTGCCAGTGAGGCCCTTGCCTGGGCATCCGTGTGTTAATGTCATGGTGTCTCCAAAGAAGTGGCTCACATCCCTGTGGCCTTGATTAAATAAAATCAAGCAGAAACTGCCCTGAGAACAATGGTTAGAAATGGCCAGGCAAGACACTGAAGGCAAAGAGAGTGGATGAGACCACTTTATATGACAAGACTCTCTTTTATTTGACACTCTGCTGATTTGCAGCCCTGACTCCCTGCGGTCCCTCCATGTCACCAGTGCTCAGTGCCACGTTGCCAGCGCATGCCCTGTTGTTCTATTGAAAGAAATGGGAGGGCGAATGCCTGGCTGCTCAGAGTGTCAGGAAACACAGGCTCAGCTGTCGGAGGAGGACAGCAAGCAAGCAGTGCTCTTTCTTCTGTGTACTCTTTAGACAACAGGATTAAGGCCATCAGGCTGATTAATGTGATATTAAGTGAAAGCAGAATTTCCCCTCCCATGGAGAAGCAGGAGAACAGTTAATTGGAGCTCTCTCTTGAAGCCAAATAATTCATGCATGTGTGCCAAATGTGTTTTTTTTGCCTTCCCTAAGCTGAGGACTGCCAACTCCTTACCAAGATCCCAAAGGTCAAGTGTCTACGAAACACCCGGCGAGAAGGTGAGTGTGGAAAGCTTTATAGGTACAAAGATTTTGCAGATTTTCCCACATGGCCCTGTTTGCTTGCCAGCTGCTTACATGTTGTTCTTTATGGTTACAGTTTGTTTTTTCAGTATAGGAGTTTGGTGTCCTAGTTTGGTGGCTCTGTGGAGGGAGAACATGGCTTAGCAACTCTCAGGCTTTAGGGCTCTTATTTTGTACTTTAAATAATGAGAAGTGGTGTCCAAGTGCCCTGGCTGGAACAACGACCACAGTTTAAGATCTTTATGAATATAGATACAGATGTAAGTCTTATCCTTTTAAACTCAGAGTGCAAGATAACAAGCCATCTAGGAGGTGTGACAAAAGGAAAAACAATCTTATATCTATCTTAAATAGATAAAATTAAGGAAAGTTATTTCTCATATATCTCCTATGTGCATAAATGGTAATGCTGACTTTCCCAGCTGCTCTTCAGTTTGACTCACATGTGCTGGCTTATTTCTAAACCTGTCAGTGCACAGCAGGCCTGGAGTGAGGATCTGGAAGGAGAGATGGAAGTCACTGCTCAGTTCACAAAGGGCATCCCAGGTAGTGGGATGGTCTGTAAGAAAGTACGGAGACATCTGGGAGCCAGATTGACATCTCTGATCTCAGGGCAGAGTAAAGGACAAGTGGAAATAAAGCAGATAAGCAATAAGAAAGGCAACAAGCAGAGCGCAGGGCTTGGTCTCATGGAAGTGATGAGAGAGGCAACAGGGTGCTCTGATGGGGGAGATGCTGAGCAGGCAGCAGAAAGGTACCGGTGGGAAAGGCTGGAAGTGAAGGGGGACATCATCAAGGCAGGAACCAAATGAAAGTTCAGTGGCGTGGATGGAATTGACAGGTGAGGTCATTCTTTGTCTGCTGGGAGGGCTCAGCTGGCAGTGTGTCCCCCAGGAGATGCCCTGCTAAAGCTGCTCTCTGCTCCTGATGAAGGTGTGATAGAGGAGAACCACCTGCTCTTCTCCTGTAATGACCACACAAAGTATGTTATTTTCTGAAGGAGGTTCAGCTGTTTACCTTTCTAACCTTCCTGCTCCTCTGCTGTCCTTTCCTCATTGTAGGGCTGATTCGCTCACGGGTGCGAGGAGCTGAAGTGGCTACTGCTGACATCCTCACCTTCTTGGATAGTCACTGTGAAGTGAATAATGAGTGGCTGCAGCCAATGCTTCAGAGAGTGAAAGAGGTGAGCACCATCTCTCCCTCTGGAATGGGTGGGGCTGACCTGTCTTGTGCTGGTAGACCCTCTGCCCTCACATGCCATCAGTAGTGCCAGTGGGAACAGCATTCCCAGGTACTCCTCAAGCAGGCTGTCACAGAGGAAGGTACAGCCTGAGCTAGATGGGCAAGTGATCCCTGACAGGCTTCTACGTTCTCCTGCCTATGTGGCAGGGCAGGAGGTGCTCGGTGGTGGGACACAATGGTGAATGCTCGAACCACTAAATTATACCTCAGGTCTCCTGCAGGTGCTGTGCTTCCTAGTCTTGTCCACCTGTGCATAGGATAGCCACTTCAGCAGCACACACCGCACAACGCTTCCATGGCTGCCATCTTCATTCTTGCTTCTGGACCCTCCCCTCTGCTTTGTCAATGCTAAAACTTTCCTTCCGTCAATGCTCCCACCAAGCTGCCAACACACATCACCTGCATGCAGGCAGCTTCCTAGCACAGATATGCTGCCTGTGAGTGCAGGGATGTCCTTTTGCTGGTTCACTTGGGAAAGGATTGTCATGAGGCTGGAAGAGTGAAAATAAGACAGGAATGTTAGCAGCTGTCACCCTGACTGCACTTACAGGTCTAGAGGGGGGAGTCACATAGCTCCATTGTAAGAACTGGGTAGAGGTGATGGGAGAAGTCACAGCCATGCTTGCAAGTGACAGGGTTTGATCCCCTCCTCTGAAAGGTGGATTCCATGTAGCAACAGGCCCCAGGAGAAGGGGTGGAGGTTCTGATGCTGCTTTGTATTCATGTCTGTTTGGCTTAATATGAAGGAGAAGTTGAAATTTCAGGATTGATGAATGAAAAGCTTCTGCTTTTTATTCCTGCTCAGTAAATCCTCCATCTCAGAAGCCCATAAATGTTTACTTTACTACTGCTCTTTAAGTTAAGCTGCAGCAGCAGCATAGGAGTCCCTAAGCAGAAAGCACCTCACTAGTTTTTTCAGAAAAGGATCTAAGTTGCAAAAGCTTGAGTGCTGACTCCAGTACTATTTAGTGAGCAGATTTCAAGTCAGCCTATTTCTGACCTACTTCCTACATTTCTAATGTACGTCCTAGTTCAGATTTCAGTCTTGCCCTACCCAGCCCTAGCATTGTCTAGTTGGATCAGTGGCTTGAGCACCAGGCTGCCAGGTGGGTGCTTGGGGCACTCAGGCTGGGCAGACATGCTCTCACTGTGCAGCAATTGCAGCAGAGAGGGGAATAAACAAGAATGATAGCACTCATCTAGGATGTGCCATCCTGGCCAAGTGTGCTACAGCAGGAGGAGCTATTGCAAGGCACAAAATGAAGGTTTGGTAGGAAAAGTATGGAGGCTGACAGCTGTCCAGCGTTGCCAGCTCTCTGTTTCATCATATTGCAGCTATTACAAGACTGTCTTTACTGCTCTGTCTCATGACGTTGAAAAAATGTATAATCTCAACTTCAAGTTAATAAAAGAATTGCAAAAGAAAACTGTAAATATCTATACCCTTTAATGCCAATAAAGTGTCCTCAATATCTTACTATTATATTATTATGTTTTTTTCAGTTTGCACTGTGATTCTGAAGTGTGCGGTCTTGATTCATAGTCCTTGTTAGGAAGGTGTTTTATTAGTGGGTTGATAATTTCTAAGTTGATGATACTGGGTTAATTCAAGGATGGCTGAGCCGTAGGTTTGCTGTCAGTAGATACCAAAACGAAGCACAAAACCTTTGAGACAGTGATTCATGCCCTGTGACTTAGGCAGGAAATAAGGAGCTGTTTCTTAGCAGCACTCCTGGGTGTTGGAGTCCTAGGCTCCATTCCCTACAATGATGGTGTGTAGCTGACTAATACCCACCATGTCCATCTTGTGATATAGTGGCCATGGATCCCCTGCTCAGCTACCAGAAGGGTACTGGAGAAGCCAAAGATTTACATGTGCAGCTTTGTGTTTTCTGATCTCTGGCAGCTTTGCCAGACATTCAAGAGAAGCCTGACTCTTTTCTTTTCCCCCCTTTCTCTCTCTCCCTCAGGATTATACCCGAGTGGTGAGTCCAATCATTGATGTTATCAGCCTGGATAATTTTGCCTACCTGGCAGCTTCAGCAGATCTGAGGGGAGGTGGGTATGATGAATGGCTGGTGTAAGTTAGGCCTGAGGGATGGTGCATGAAAGATAATTGATATTCTCCTCAGCTTTCTAAGAAACCAGAGTGATGGTTTCCTGATGGCTTCTCTGTCCTCTTTTTCCCGCAACTTGCTAAGTCAGATCTTTTGCAGAGTTAAACAGAACCAAACTAGTGTTTTCCTTTTGAGATTGTATCACTGTCACAACATTTTGAAATTTCAGGACTTAGCTAACTGATTAAACATATCACCATGCCTTCCCTACCCTACATGTACAATGGAGTCTGACAGGCACTTCCAGTTGCTGCTCCTGTCTGCCAGGCTATTTCATGACATCTGAAAAGCATTTTCACCTCTCTCCTGGCAGCTGAACCCCCTTGCAGCTGTTCCTGTGGTCACCCACAGTTCGTGGTGCTCTTCTCCCTCTTCTATGGCTGGTGTTCACTGCCACCTAGCTTGCCTGCCAAAGGCTACTCGTTCTGTGGCTACCCTTAACAATGGTACAGTGTTAGTGACTGTGCTGTGCTCAACTATCCACCACAGGCCAACTATAAATAAATGGCAGTCTTGGAAGAGGTGATGGTTACAATCATCTGCAGGCCTTTGTTCCCAGAATACGTCACGTCCCACAAAGTCTTTTGATTGAAGCCTCATAACTTTGGCAGCCAGGGAAGTGTAAGACAAACTGGCCGCAATTACACTGACAACACTGTCCTGAAGATATGGACTGAAACTGAGCAGAGATCTGTAGTGGTAAGGAATGAGGATGCTAAGACAGAAGCTGGTGACTTCTTAACTACATTAGGATAGACTCCTACCATTTTGGGTAAGTAGGGATAGCCTGTGACATAAAGGTGGAGACTATCACTGAAGATAGTAGAAAAACAACAACAAAACCAATTTGATGTGGTTTTTTCCTTCTCAGGGTTTGACTGGAGCCTTCACTTTAAGTGGGAACAGATTCCTATAGAGCAGAAGATGTCCAGAACAGACCCAACTCAGTCTATAAGGTAGCTGTCTCTGATGGACTGTGTACAGTCCTCCAAATGCCTTTACTAAGCCCTCACCTGTGTGGCAAGGAGTGCACAGGGACTTGCCTTGCTGAGGAAAAAATACCAGTGTTCACTTGATGATGATAAACTCTTCATGTTGTTTTCTGATTGCATTGAGGCCTGTACCCTAATTCTGAGAGTATTACTCCCTGAATATTGTAAGAATAGCAATTATATACTATCCTAGGCTTGTAGGCATGCACCTCTACAAGCCACTTCTTCTATGTGTTTGTTTTTGTGGTCTCACTCAACACTCTGAATGCCTCGGAAATCACTTTGGGGGTTTTTAATTACCTCCATCTTCCAGGAGAAGAATTAAGGAACGAAGCAGTTAAACAGTCATCCAGGAAGTGTAAAGCTTATCTGGGAACTGAATCTTGCCTAATAGTATGGGCACAGAATTATTTTCCCCTCCTAAATATGCATGTCTACAGGCAAAGCAGACTCAATTGGCTGGAACAGTTATTGCCAGCCTTGCTGCTGTGTACATCGCTCTGAGGAGTGTAGAATGTGGCAAATCCTGATATAAAAAGTCACAGTGTTTTTCTGTATAGGCAGACAGCTCCCTGTTTGTAACATTAAAGTATAATTTAATTCCTCTGTGTAATTTGTGTGCCTCTGTTTTGTCCTCCAGAAGCAACCAGCTTGCTAACAGCAGAGCAGTACATTCAGCAAAGTCTCTCATACTGTATCTACTTGGTCAACACAGTCATCAGTGTCCCTGTCATTCCTTCACACCGTGCATATTTGTATAAATGCAAAAGACACTGAATTACTCAGGTAGTGCTTTCAGGACAATCTAGCAAAGGCAGGAGGATGATCTAGTGAGGGGGATCTCAGAAGCCTGTTGCAGGTTCACGTCCCATTTTTTCATGTACATTTCTTCTATTTTAAATGAGATACAATTTGTCAGGTCTGGGCAAATTTTCCCTGACCTAAAATGAAGGTGGTGCTGCTATACAATTGTGTGACTTTTTTGTGTGGACTTGTGTTTTCTTTTCCAGAACCCCTGTCATAGCAGGAGGCATCTTTGTGATCGACAAGTCCTGGTTTAACCACCTGGGAAAATACGATACTCAAATGGACATCTGGGGAGGAGAAAATTTTGGTAAGTTTAGGGTGTTTCAGAGAACGAGTCACTAACGCAGAACCACTTCCCAGTCTTCATTGTCTACCAGAACTCTCTTTTTGAGAGATCTGACCTGCATGTTGATGTAAGGCTAGGGACATGGTCAGGTAGTCCCCATGTCAGTCAGAATTGTATCGCTGTCAGCTTTGTGCAAAGTAAATGGAAGCTTTTTGCGATCAGGGCTATCACTGTCTTACAGGCCCTATTATACAGGTGCTTTCACATACAAGTATGAAAGAGGAACCTCCTGATATTTAAATTGGTGCTTGTTTTTTGAGAATATTCCTCCAGTCCTTCACATGACAGTCTGTGTTGCCCCAGCGCTGAAGTCACTCCTATGCTCTCTTCTTACACCTGCTCCTCTTTCCCAGGTAATTCTGAGTTGCTTTCCCAGCTTGATAAATCAGAAGGGTGTTTTTCCTAATAAAACAAGCCTCTTTGTAAGTGGAATTTTGGTACAAATAGATTCAGATTCCAAACATTTAGAAGCAGACTAGGACATCACAAACATCCGAGGAATTCAGAGGTCCAGGATAGTCTGTCTCTGCTCAAGTGCTGTTATCTTATAGGGCATGGTGCTGAAACCCATCTTCTTGCACTTAATGGTGGCACAGATATTCCAGGCATCTCTCTTTGCTCCATGTGAAGGGATGCTCCAATGTCATCAGGTGTTAGTGACAAAAGGAAGAAGAGTGTTGAGAAGAGGTTCAGAGAGACCTCAAGTATTTGGGGCATTCATTTAGAAATGCGCATGGAACTGAAGAGATAAAAGCCTTACACTGTTTTGCAGTCAAGTTAGATAGACTTTTCTGTAGCTAATGCTGCCAAAAAAAATTACTCTGTTTCTACAGTTTCCATAAATGTCATAGATTTCTAAATAAATCACTTTAAATAAGAATTTCTATGGTGTTTTCTAGCACCTGGAGGACCAATTAGAAAGAAAGAAATAGTCAGGAAGATGAAACTTTTGTTTCTGTGAACACAGCTGGAAGAACTGCCTCTTTCTGAAATGCTCTCTAAAGCAGGAAATCATATTTTTGGCTGATAACAGAATATCAAGGTGCCACTTTTTTAAAGTATCTAATAATGAGTGCTTGTGTTCTCTGTTTTCTGAGGTCTTGCTTCAGTCTTATGATATTCATGATATTAAAAAGATATATTAAATGAGGTTTTCATTGGGATCTCAGTGGTGCTAGCAGCATCAGCTAAGCACTGTACGCAGAAGTAACAGTCAGCTTTTACCCAGGCATGAAGATCCCCTCTCCTGTGTCCCTCTGCATAGCCAAACTCAGCTCTTTGCTGTCACTAGCCCTGCTCCAGCTGCAGAACCAGCCACTTGGCCATCCTGCCAGCCTCTGAGCTGTAATTGTGTAAAAGCTGTAAACCCCAAAGATGAAGAAAGGATATTTCTTCAGGCTTGTGGTTGTCTGCTTCTGCCCACCTCGGAGCCTGGTGTGGTTTGGTGCCTGTGTCAGTAGCTTGATGCTAAGCAGAGTTCTCTGCCATAAGTGCCAGTAAATTACCTGTACACCCACAGCCCTTCTTGCACATAGAGTTGATCAAAACCTCTACAGAATTGCTTCATTCTTCTTCAAATTGCTCTTGTAAAGCCTGATAGTGGCTGTGCCAGGCTGTGTGGGACTGGGCCGGGTGTACAGGGCTTGCCAGTTCTGCCTTGTGTGGTTTCCCTGTGAATTCGTTGTCTCTCCTCACTTGTCTCTTATCCCTCACCTCCACTCTTCACTTAAGGCAAAGCTAAGTGCAAAATGCTCTGTTTAATGGGGCCTGTCCCTGAGCCGCATCACCACTGTGATGATGGCAATGGGAAGGTATTTTATAAACAAAACAGACTACTTCTCTTTTTTAAAGCTAACTTTTGTTCAGCTTTTCAGCAAAATGTGAGGCAACAAACCAAGCAGTGGCTTCTGCATCGAGCTTGTTGCTGTTGCATAGCAGAGGGTTAGACAACAAAAAGTATTAATTTTCCTTAAAGTATCCAGAATGGTTAATTTACCCTCTTAAAAAAAGTTTTCCTTACTTATTTGAAAATTAGATTTTGTCATGAGAGAAGGATGTTGATAGTTTTCTGAAACACTTTTTTTACTACAAATCGCAATTTTGACTGGAAAGGAACCATTTGCATAAGGTCACCATTTGCAGGTGAGGTGGGACAGTGGTTCTGACTAATTTGGATGGGTGAGATGAGCCATTCCCTGCCCACAAAGGCCATTTTTAATAAATTATTTCTTTGAAACTCTTTTCCTGTGAGGAAACATGGTAAGAGAATGTATGGGAAGGGCACAGAGCCAGACAAGCCCTATTGCACACAGCAGATACACAAAAGTGATCAATTACCAGCTGCCCAAGTATCCTTCCAGCTGGATGTGAGCTGGTAAACCCCTTTTTTTCCACTGTAATGGGGCAAAGCCACAGTGATTAAGTAATTTAAAACACGTGTGGACAAGATTGTGTACTTGAAAACATACAGCAAAAAGTTCTCCTATGCTTTCCATCGGAGTATGGCTGTAAGTCCTTAATAAACTGTGCTTGATCTACATTTTCTCTTCTGTGCCCAAAATCTGCATTCTTTGACACCCCTTTTTTAAATAATTCTGCCATTTACAAACCTGGATATGCCGTCTGTCTGTGTGCCTATGATGTCAATATGTCATGAGGAATCTTCTCTTGGGAAATGTACATCACTTGAAGTTACTCATGCTAGATTGAGAGTTTTGTTTTTGTTAGAGGCTGGAGTGAGTCAGAACCTCATTCCAGGAGAGCAAATGCCAGCTGGACACACCACCAGACAGAAACTTATGTCTTGGCCTTTCTTTTGTTTTTAAAGCCCTTCCTCTCATCAAAGCTGGAACTCCCTGTTGAAAAGAGATTGAAAAAGATAAGTTCTAGGAAAGAGCTTAGAGAGGGAGAGACAAGAGCTAGTAAGAAATGCCACAAAATACAGCCTAATAAAATGGTTTTTTTTTATTTAAAAGCTAGATTAAATACACCAACCTCCCCCTGCCCCCAACCACACTTTAAACAACCTTTCCCAGGAGATAGAGAGAAAAGCTATGGAGAAAGATGAAGGTTAGGAAGATGTTAGTGTCTCTCTGTGTGTGTACATGCTTAGAAACAGCCATTAGATCTGGATACATAATTTCTTTTTAATTTCTAAACATCAGAGCCCCATAATTCAGGCATTACTGGAGGGAGATTGCAACTGAGTAAAGTTTTTGAAGTAATCAGTCTACGCTATTTGAAGCCCTTTTGGTAAGGACTGCCAAACTACCCAGCTAATTTTCATTTTCCTTCTTCTCTTCTCACTGCCACATGAAACGCAAGTGGAAAACCCCTCCAGTGTGGCAGTGATTAAAATTGCGAGGTCACATCTCTTCTGTAATACGAATAAGTGCCTGTACATCAAAGCTCCACGTTCTTCTAATCCTTTGACAAAATGTTGAATTTAGCTTCAGGACCAGCTGGATTTCTTCAAGTAGCAGGATTTGCTCCATATTTTTATAGTCACACTATTAGACTGATTTCTGCAGTCAGTATCTCCCCCAGCAGAGGCAACTGGTGACAAATGGTAACCCAGTCATCCACCTTTTTTTTCTGTTGTTGTTTTTTTGTTTTGTTTTTATATTAACAGAGTCAAGCAGAACAAGAACAACAAGATATTGTAGGATGGATAATATGGAGGTTAAGGAAGAGGACTCTGCTCTAGACAGTGACTCACTTCCTATGCCCCGATCCTGTTTTCTTCTTTCTCCTTGTCTCCTAGCCTCCCTTTCTTCCTCACATGATTTTCTTTACCCAGTGAATTCTTCTTTTTTTCTTCCATCCACATGCAGGGCTGGAGAGTTACAGAAGTCCAAAACAAGGTGGGTGTGGGGGGTGATCTCAGTCTGTTGCCCAAATGCCATCCTGGAGCCCTGACAGCAACTAGAAGGACCTGATCAAAGGGAAAGGTGTCTCACTGAAATGCTCAGGGGCTCAAAGAGAGGAGTGGGACTGGGGAAGACTAGGAAGTCTTTGAGCCACAAGGATTGCCTCCATTTTAACAAAGGGAGGACAGTTTTTCCACTCTCACCATGGCATCGCTTCTCCTGGTTTTACTGTTGCAGGTAATACATCCAGAGCTGAGGGGCAAGGTTTTCAGACACACTGCTGAATCTGCCCTTCTTGGAAATGCTGCTGGTCTGCCTGCAGCTGTATGACTCTTGGGGTCTCTTCCAGAGCTCTCTTTCCGAGTGTGGATGTGCGGTGGCAGCTTGGAGATCGTTCCCTGCAGTCGAGTGGGACACGTGTTCAGGAAGCGCCATCCCTATGACTTTCCTGAGGGCAATGCACTGACTTACATCAAGTAGGTGTTGAGTAGTTCCTGGTAGCAGCTAGGTCACCTTGATGTTAGGCCAAGTCGAAATAAGCCTGGATTCTTTGTTGTCTTTCTGCCTGATGACAGAGAACAGCTTGTGGCTGAGCATCTGTTCTCCAGGGAAGGATTAGTTGCTGTTTTTTGTGAACAAATCTGCTCCCTTCTCTGTTGTTTGTAGTAGCATGTCTTGGTCTTCCTTAGTCTGCAGTGGAGCCAGGGAGCAGTACCCCAGAGAGAGACTCTGGCCAGCAATGTGCCCTTGTGGCCAAGAAGGCCAATGGCATCCTGGGGTGCATTAGAAAGGGGGTGGTCAGTAGGTCGAGAGAGGTTCTCCTCCCCCTCTATTCTGCCCTAGTGAGGCCACATCTGGAGTATTGTGTCCAGTTCTGGGCCCCACAGTTCAAGAAGGACAGGGAACTGCTTGAGAGAGTCCAGCGCAGAGCCACAAAGATGATGAAGGGAGTGGAACATCTCCCTTATGAGGAAAGGCTGAGGAAGCTGGGTCTCTTTAGCTTGGAGAAAAGGAGACTGAGGGGTGACCTCATCCATGTTTACAAATATGTAAAGGGTGAAGGTCAGTATGATGGAGCCAAGCTTTTTACAGTGACGACCAATGATAGGACAAGGGGCAATGGATGCAAACTGGAGCATAGGAGGTTCCATGTGAATATCAGGAAGAACTTTTTCACTGTGAGAGTGCCAGAGCACTGGAACAGGCTGCCCAGAGAGGCTGTGGAGTCTCCTTGGCTGGAGACATTCAAACCCCGCCTGGATGCATTCCTGTGTGATGGACTCTAGGTGACCCTGCTCAGGCAGGGGGGTTGGACTGGATGATCCTTCGAGGTCCCTTCCAACCCTAGAATTCTGTGAAAAATTTGTGGATACTGCCCTATGACATGTGCCTGTGTATCACCAGTCCGTAGTTACCTCTGTTGTCTCTGAGCTACTTTTGAGTCCAGAGATCCTACTGACCTCCTACTGAGACACGCCCTAAGGACAACTTCCACGGCAGGACAGACTGGAAGAGAAAAAAGTTGAGACAAAGTGCTTCACAATGAGAGCAGTTAAGCACTGGTGCAGTGCCCCAGAGAGGTGGTGAAATCTCCATACTTAGAGATTTCAAAACTCAATGAGACCCTGAACAAAATGATGTAACCTGAAGCTGGTTGGACCAGGTAATACCTAGAGATGCTTTCCAAGCTGTGGTGTTATTCTAATCCAGGGAAAGGGTTACTGTAAAGCAGGGGGATGGTCACTGTCAGTCCAAGTGTCTGCAAAGGAAGCATGGCAAAGTATGGCTGTTAAAATTTTAACTTCTGAACTACATCCTTGCAAGGCTTTGAAGGCTTAACACATTCAGTCTGTATCTGTCCATACTGCTCATTGTGTTTCATGTTTGGGACTGGCCCCACTCCCTCCTGGCAAACGGGCTTTGGGTCTGTTCACCCAGTGCCTGCTTGCTGGAAGGGTAGGTTCTCCAGCAGCACTCAGCAAACCATCTCCTCATCCCCATGCAGAAACACAAAGCGCACAGCAGAGGTGTGGATGGATGAATACAAGCAGTACTACTATGAGGCCCGGCCATCTGCCATTGGAAAGTCATTTGGAAATTCTTCTGCCCCCAAACTTCAGTACGAGAGCTCTGGTAAGCGCCTTGCTAGCAAGAAATCGTTTTTGGATCTTCCCTGGGGCTAAGTGTGGGAAACAGAGATGCTCTGAATGGCTGGCTTGCCAGGGAGGTTGCAGCTTGACTGTCTGGCTAACAAGGTTTGCTTCTAATTCACTTTATTTTTCCCCCAGTAACCCTGCATAAATCATTTGTTAGCAGAAGGCTGGAGGGATCTGCAATGAAATTAAAAGTCCAGACATTTTAAGTGGATAGATAAGAGTATTTTCTAACACAGCATGCAGCTGCTTTGAAAATGTGAGCTATGCAGTTACTAGAGCTTGACCCAAAGTTCCTGTGTGGATGCAAAATCCTGGGGCAAGCGTGACTAGCTGACACATGGGGCAGGTTGCACTTGGGGTACTCCCCTCTTTCCTGATGAGTGAATGAGAGAGCATGGCCAATGGTGAGACATGTCATTTAGAAGCACAGTCTGGTTGTGACTTGTCTCCAGCACCTGCTGAGCCCACTTCTGTGCAGAATCGTGCTCTTTATAGCACCTTTGCTGAAGCTGTCTCCAGGCCACGTGGGATCCACTGTTACAGGCTTAAGCATTCTTTGTTACCCAGAAATCAGTGAGGGACAACAAAACCTGGGATGAAGGGGGAGCTTGCTCTCCATGCTAAAAAAACCCCTGTAACTCCCAAAAGATGTAAAAAATCCCAGGAATGGTGTATATCTGTGAGTTATATCTACCTGGGAACAAGTGACTGTAGTCGTATCAGCTTAAGGACTTGGCAAATGTGGTTGTATCTCAAATGTGTAGCTACGTGCACTGGGTAATGATGCATCTCCTGCTTATTTGATGACAAGCAGATTTGGTCTGACCCACACACACTTTTTTGTTCTACATCGTGCTTCATTATCATGATGCATTACATATATTTGTACAGATAGCTTTGCCTGCCTAATTTATCTGTCTTCGAGCTGACTGCAGCAGCTGGGCTGAGGCCAAATAGCAAGTAACTCTGCTGCTTGTGAAGGGGACCGGACTATTGAATATTGGACGTGAATGTATTGCTAATGGGCTTTAGGGCCAAATCCTGCAGTTCTTGTTCACACAGACTTCCTAGTGACTTTACTGGCAGCATAGCCTGAATAAGAGCTGGAGCAGAGCTGTAGGACTTTATTTCAGGCAATTTCCTGACCTGTAGTTACAGACCTGTGAACCTGCATTAAATCTAGATTTTAGAATGCAAATGCCTCTGACACCATCACTGTCGACTGGACCTAAAATGGACCCTCCTTCCCCACAATTTTGATGTGAATATAGGATCTAAGTATGTTCTCCTGAGGTATGGGCAGTACAGCGGCCTCTGTGGGCTGAGGACCAAGAAGCATGAGTACAGCTGAAAGTCCTTCCCAACAGACAAATGTAGTGGTACAGCTTGAAGAGGAGAGTCCCTAGTGTCACTGCTCAGTAGGACTGCTTGAGGGAAGTTCTCTTCTTCAGCCAGGTAAAGACAAGCAAATCAGCAGTGGGAGGATTGCTGCAGCAGACAGTTACCAGGATGCTGACTTAATTTCCCCTTATACTCCTCCCTTTTCCCAAATCTGCCTAAGAACAAATTATTAAGATCTTTAGGTCTGAAACCCAACCTGAACCCAGAGCTGCTTCTGTTTCCTCACCTCTAGCACACCCAGAAACTGTATATACCTGAGCACCAACGCTTTCTAGGCCTTTTCAAGAGCTGATGCTCGTGCAGGTTTCATGGTATGCTTCTACAGGGGCACCCAGAGGCAGAAACACTTCCATGGTCCTACAGTAGTTTTTCTGCAATGTATTATTTAACATTGTAAGACCTGGGCCCTGCCATCATTCTGAGCCAAAGGAAGTGCAAGAATTGCTCTCTTGAAGGTGTTTATATTTTCCTTTTCTATTACCTAGCACTTGCCTCTCTCCTCCTTTTCACCTCAGGTCACTGATACTGCTATGAACCCAGCAACAACTAGGTGGGAGAATGATTAGGGGGAAAAGTCATGTAGTCTACCTCTAATCTCCTGGCTGATCTTCATTGTTCCCCTCCCTCCTGTTCACTACCTTATCCTCAACAACCTGCCTGTGTTTACAGTGTTGCAGACCGAGTGGAGCAGCGACGCAAACTGAACTGTAAATCCTTCCAGTGGTACCTGGAGAATGTCTACCCCGAGCTCAAGTGAGTCAGTTCTCAGATCTTTCCTGTATTGCTACCAGTGAGACAGTGAAACTGTGCTAGCACTGGGACGAAGACCCTGGAAAAGGGGGAGGCAGAAACAGGATAAATCAGTGTGGATATGGCTTTTTATTGGCAATGGCCTTAGAATAGATATCACACTGAACAGCTTGGAGAGCACCTAAAGCACCTTATGCATTCTGAAATGAGAGTACCAGCCCTCTGACCAAGTCCTCCATTGGCTTTTGCCTCCTCCAGGCATTTCCAGTGGATAGCTGGCGTGATATTGATCATTTTCTGTCAAATAAAGAGGCCTGTGTTTCAGTAAGGAGCCAGTTGTGCCCTTCTAAATGTGTGTGTGCTTTGGACAGTTTTGTGTACAAAGTGCCATGCAACTGTCATTTTACTTCAAGGGTTCCTGAAAAGGAGCTGATTCCAGGAATAATTAAACAAGGAGGAAACTGCCTGGAGTCACAGGCACAGGATACCACAGGGAATACATTGGCTGGCATAGGAATCTGTAAAGGAACCATGAACAATCCACCTGTCACTCAGGTAAGGCAGGCTTCAATTTGATGCTTTGCTCCTGCTTCTGCCCTTTTTATTATTGGTGAATGAAAAGGCATCTCTGGCCTTGGTGGGTTTGTACAGAGGTGAATGAAGGAAGAATTTGTCCCTGTTAATTATGTTAATAGTAAGCAGAAGAAGAAGCTGTGTCCATCTTTTAGAGCTCTGTTGGCTCAACAGACCCGGCAGTCAGGCATAGAGTAGGAAGGTTTTCATCACTCAAGGGCGTGTAGCTCTTGAATGTTCAGGGGTGTAGCTAGTCTGTGCAGTAGGTGTGCAGCCAGGGTTTGAGTCATGTAGCTGTTCCCACTCAGACCATTGCTGGGGTGTGCTCTGCTTCATTGTCCAACCCATGAGAACCGGTCCTGGAATGTGCTTGGCTAGTATCCTGACATGTGGGTAAGAGATTTTCCCAGGATCAGAAATGTTCCTTGATCTGCCAGTTCAGCTTTAGCTGCAAATGACTTGAATTGTGCTGTTTTACAGCTGTGTTTCAGTATAGAGCCTAAATTGAATTTAAACAGCCAAGACTCCAGCTGCAGTAATTTGGTATAGCTCTCCTAATGCAGTGGAGCTGTGCTAGTTTATACCTGCTGAGGATCTGCACTCAGCATCTTTAGGTGACTGAAAGCAGGAGGGAAGCAGCTTGAGAAAGTCAAGGGTCACAGTAGGATATTTTATGCCAGAAAATACATATTCACATCTGTTATTTGTTGGAAACCAGTTTGCAGCCAGCATCCAACATGCCATTTAATCTGACTCATTGTTCCATGTCATTGCTGTTTAAAATCTCTGAAACATTGCATTTTCTATTTCTTCCTTACAGACAGTGTAATAATAATTGTTGATTGGGTCAGGTATCCATCTAGTGAGAGGAGGGAAAAATGAAGTGGCCTGTGCTTGATGTGTGCTTAGTGGTATATGTTAGCCCATGGATGTGCTTGCATGTGTTATGCTCCACTTGACAATATGTAGGTCCCAGATACCTGTTACGGAACATGTCTGCTATGTAAAATATGCAGAAGCCACTGCACATCATGTAAATCAAGGGTTGGATTCCTCCCCTGCTTTGTAGGCCTAAATCTATAAAGCTGCAGAGGGGGGAGTTGCATGGGAGTCAAGGTTAATCGGCCAGCTCAGATGGTCAGGGGAGCCAGCTGCAGGCTTTGAAATAGCCATGATGCACCAAGCCTGAGCATGGACTTCTCATCAGGTGAAGACTGCTGCCATAGTCTTCCCAGGGAGCCTTTGGTAAGAGTTGAACAAAGGATACAAGTTTTTGAAATATCTGATAGAAAAACCATTTTCTCCCTCATCTGATCATCTTCATGATCCTAACGGAACCTTTCTTTTTCTTATGCCAAAGGAGTGGGTATTCAATGACCCTCTAATTAGGCAGCAGGACAAATGTCTTTCCATTACCTCCTTCTCTACTGGCTCTCAAATCACACTGGAAGCCTGCAATCAAAAAGATGGCAGACAGGTAGGTAACTGTGCACCTGTTTTTAATCCCTCCATTGCTACATACCAGTGTTCCTACATCAGAGCAGCCTGCAGGAGCAAATCTAGTACTATCAAAGTGTATAAAAGTCCCTTCCATCTTCTGCAACTCCTCTCTGGTCTATTTCATAAGCTCAGATGGTTAAGATTGCCTGCAGCCAAAGCGGGGAGCACAGGCCACAGTAGTGTGCGGGTGTTTGCTCTGCCTGTGCCCTCAGCAGTGTGGTTAGCTCCAGCTCCTGACCTCACTCCTTGGATACATTCATGTTGAGCTGAATCAGTGCGTAGATGGAGCACAGCATCAGATAGGGGTAGATAAGCAGCAAACACTTTCAGATACCCAAGGGAAGGGTGCTGTGTGCTATCATTTGTTTACTTATTTAGAAGTGAGAGGATGGTGTTCTTTGTGCTGTCTTTGGACATGTGTACAGAGCTTTGAAACTGAGTGTGTGCAACTCATTTGAGAAATACCAACTGACATAAAGCACCGTATGTTCCACTCAAACTGCTCCCTGAGGAAAAATACACAGCAGCAGTGTTCCCAACAAAATGCAGTGTTCCCAACAAAATGCTTTTTCCATAATGAGCATCCCTGATCTGTCAGATCACTTAAGTCATCTTGCCTCACAGCACCAGGTAAGAGATGGCCTCTGCAATGGCCAGGGTGCCCTCGCAGAGATGCAGTGTGCCTTTTTATCAGAACTGGGCAAAACACAACAGGTGACAAAGCAGCACTTGACAGTGGACTGGTCTTGTTTCATCCCTAGTTCTTGTGCTTCCCTCTACACCAAGACAGAACACATTTTCCGTCATCTAAGACTATGCTGGCTCTGTGTTTTCTGACACATCTATTGTTTTGATAGTCCAAAGGTAGGAAACAGCTCATCTTGCTACCAGTCCTAGGCAGCATCCTCTTTTGTCAGTACTTTTTTATGCTGTATGAATCTCCAAATTTAGTTCTTCCTGAAAGAAAACACTGAAATCCAGTCTTGCCCATTTATGGAAAGCCTGTATAGTCTTTTCTCTGGAGGGCTGGTTAATGCAGAAATGTCTTGAAGAGTTGTTACTGTGAATTCACTGGGAAAACTGAGTTCAGATTAGCCTTGCAAGGTTATCCCAGGTGAGCTGTGCTTGCCTGCTCCTTTTTCTTGTTGGTAATCACTCACTTCCTTGCTGTGTAATTAGGTCACTTAGCTTGCCCTTAGGTGCCTTGCAGCATTTTCCTCCCTGGCAGCAGAGAGGACTTTTGCAGCTGCCAAAATCAGCTGTCTTTCCCTGCCTCTCCTGTCCTGGAAGGACAAAGGTTCCCTGAAGAGGGGTGGAGTGCAAACCCTATTAGCCAGGAGAGAGATTAATCTACATTAGCACAAGCAGACTCATTCTGCTGCTGGAGTAGGATTTATTGAGCCTTGATGTGTTGATTATATACAGGCTCATTATAAAGACATGCACACACACTTAAGGATGTGAGCTTTTGTTTTCCATTACCTTATGTGAACAAACTGCACTTAAATCAAGGACTTGACCTAGCAGATGATTTAGCCAACTGACTGTAAGCAAGGATTTTGTTTAAGCATTTCAAATAACTAAAGACGGATTTGAATCACAACTGCCATTATAAACCCCCTTGTGGCTGAAGGGATGAGGTGAGTGAAATGCATTTGAATTTTTAATCTAATTTGGGCTGAAATGTTCTGAAATGTTGAGGCTTTTTGGAAGCCTCAAACTCCCATTTCAGATTTCTACTTATAAAGCCAGTTCTACTTGCAATGCTCAAGTCTGTTGTGTTCTTGGGTAATGTTGTTATGGTCACTTCCTTCCATAAACACAACAGTAATTGTTGTTACTGTTAACATTGGATTTTAATTAGCTTGAAGTCAGTCATCTTTGCAAAGTATCCCATTCTCTCTACTCTGTCTCTTTTCTAGAGGGACCACCTGCAACTAATGCAATGTTTTCTGCTTACTTTGGGAACTGAATCTCTCTCTGGCGGGTCCTAGCTAGTGTGGAAAGTGAAGCTAACGACTTTTATAGGGGTCATCTGAGAGTGCATGTCTGGGATGACACCACATGTTTCTGGCAACAGGGAGCCAAGACAATGAGGAAGTTCTTCCAGGATTGGCAGCTTGCAGAACCCCCCCGCCAGCTCCTGATATTTGGGAGGCTGAGTTTCAAGGAGATGGCCACTGCTGTAGAAACTTTAAAGTGTGAAATGAAAGAGCAAAACTGGAGGGAACAATCTCCCTCAGTTGCCCTACAACTTGCCTGTCTCCCACATAGGTATAGCCACTCCTCAGTTCATGTGGACTTCTCAGAAAATCAGAAGGACTGAGTGGGAGTGGAGGAAGGGAAGTTGAGCTGCTTCAGAGGGGTGGAGGTGGCAAGCGAGAGCCCTGAGTAGGTGGTCTGAGTGGAAGGGGGTAAGCCTGGGCAATGTGCATCACACAGTATCTTAAAGGAGATGGTAGCATGATGAAAGCCCAGCTTTGAACATCTCTGGTTTCACTGTCATCAGAGGTCTGTGGTGGAAGATGTTTCGACTTTTCTGGATCTAGACTTCATGTCTATGCCCAAGTGATGCAAAAGCAAGATTTCTGACAAAAGATAGGGCACAGGATGACTTAATTTTTTAGTGTCACCAGACCAGATTGGTTAGATGCTTACAACAGCACCATAAAGGTCCTCAAGGTGCTTTCTGCTTTCAAACATGCTGAATATGTGCCCATGCCACAGAGCTGTGGCGCATTAAGCGTGTCCACAGGGCAGGGAATTTTGTTGTTATTTTTGAGTGCTAACAACAGTCCATCCGACATATTTGTAATACTCCAGCAGAGGCTTTACAGTATTATGAGCTGTGTCTAGAGTGTTACATGAAAATAAGTCTAGAACTTTGCAAGTATAGGAGGATATGAAACAATGGTCAAAATTTAGATAGCTTTTGGTTCTGTCCCTCTTGGATTGAAAGGAACCAGGAACAAAATCTGTTTGGCACCATGATCCTGCTGATCATTCAACAGCAACAGCTGGCACTGCTAGCAGAAGACTAGCCAAGAGCTCTTCTGCATAATCAGAACTAGTTTTCAAACTAGATGGATGTTATCCATAATGTTATTTGGAGAATAGCAATTTTTAGTTGAATGCACGATAA
This sequence comes from Aegotheles bennettii, assembly GCA_013398125.1. NCBI lineage: Eukaryota > Metazoa > Chordata > Aves > Caprimulgiformes > Aegothelidae > Aegotheles > Aegotheles bennettii. The sequence goes on along the minus strand of VZRW01003339.1, from coordinate 113,420 downwards.
ATTATTGCCTTTAGCTTTAGTTTTAGCTCTGACTGACGGTGGGAATGGTGTTTTAATTTGTATTATAGTGAGGCAAAGTGAGAGTCAGACACTAAAACAAAAGAATGAAAATGCGAAACACTGGCACAGTATTTCCCAACAGAACAAGACCCATGCTGAGAAATCCTATTAAACAGCCATATTTCATTAAAACGTGCTGAAGGAATGTGACCCCAGCCTGAGAATGAGGACACTAAGTTTTCTTGTGAGGCAAACAGTATTTAAAGTACTATGTGCCTTTGGACATGATTGGGAAATTTTTCCCACCTTGCTTCTCCATGTATCATATCACCCAAAGTGCAGACAAAAGCAATTTTATATAGACTACTAGAAAAGAGAAGGAGTGAAAACCTGTCTGTTCAGGAAGGACCTGACTTTTGATTACCCTGAAAAATTACACTGGTGTAAACACTTTCAGCTCTTGTATATATAGGGTAGAAGAGAACTGGCTGGTTTTGTCTTTTCTTAGTAATTGCACATGGAGTGCTTCTATCCAGTCACCTCAAAGTAGTTTACAGTGATAGATAAAAAAGATGGAGAGAGAGCTTTACAAAAGAGTGGGAAAATTTTTGGTTGGTATTGGGGCAGAGAATCAAGACACAATATTTCAAAGAAAATATGGATTCTTATTTTTCCATCTCCACTTCAAACCTGCTGTGACCAGTAAACTGCATTATCTCCATCTACACAAGAAAGGGAAACAAAGAAGATTTTCAAGCCAAAATTTTTCGGATTGTGCAATGCTTATATCTTCTGAAAACTTTTCTTCCAAGTACAGGCCAGTCCTAATGTCTGGGTGTAAGAGAGGAGAACACTCCCTGTAATGTTTGGCTGTGTATGAAGTAGGTGTCTGCTGTGTTTATTTGTTTTTTCCTAAAGATGGGCATCCTTGCTGTCATATAAATTAGGTGTCCAGGCTCCCTTTGTGATCTGTGGAGAATGCTGGGCCCTCCCAGGAGGTGCTTGTACCTTGGACCCCTCCATAACTATGTTACCAGGTGATTAGTTTAAACTAAGTTGCCCAGCTCTGAGGTGGTTGACAGTAGGAAACTATCATCTTATCTCCTGTTTTCACCCCTTCCTGCTGCTCACCCTCCTCAAGGGTCTGAGATATGATGTATCTCTACTGGGTTAGTGGTTGGACTGTCCTTGGTAATCCTGTGGTGTGGCAGTCAGATGGGGGGTGTGGGGGTCTTGTGAAAAGTTCAGGTGAAGTCAGGGGAGTTGCTCTGGTATCTCAGAGGGGGCAGCAAAGCACAGTATCTGACCAGAAATGGTAGAATCCATCATTCTGAAATTACCACTTCCATGTGAGATAAGGAGCACTACTTTGGCTTTTACTGTCAGTATGCTTTATAATAGCTCCATGCGTGGCACCAGATGAGCCTTATATTCAACTGTGCCACCTTTTCAGCATTTGTCCTCCCTCTTCACTATCCTTGCCTCACTTTCTGTAGAACGTACGAATCTGGGGTGACTTGAAACTCTGGGCTTTCCAGTGGTGTGATTCACTGAGAAGCTGAATGATCTGGTGCAGTTTGTTAGCAACAGAAAAAGTGCTCTGCTGAGTGTTTGCTGGTGTCTTGCTGTGTATGTTGCTGTAGAGACTCCCTACAGACATCACAGGGATACCTGCTCAGCATGGAGACATGACATGACAGTGAGTCTCTGATCTGGAGGAATAACATGAGTGAGCCTCCCAGTAGTGCTAGTTTTCTCCTGAATGGCTAGTGGGGAGAAGAAAAACAGTGTCTCTTGGTAATTGCTCTTGTTCTCCATCTCAAATCTCATGACAGCATAGTTCTTTACAGCAGGGTCTTCTGGTGAGCTATGGGTTGTGTGAGAGGTGGCTGGCAGGCACTCTCTAGCACGTGCACAGTGAAAGGCAAAGGAGGAGGCTGGGAAATCAGAGAGGTGGGGGGATGGTGGAGGGCAAGGAAGAGTTTCCCTTTGCACAGTAGGCGTGCTTTGGAGAAGGTCAAGAGGTCCTTCACTGTGATGTCTGTGACCCTGGGAAACAGTGGGAGGCCATTGTGCAGAGATTGTGTCAGCTAGGCACAGTGTGCTGCTTTCCAGGGGAGAAAACCTCCTGCTTGGCACTCCGTCATTACAGCTGCTGCTTTATGGTATTAACTCTTCCTCAGCTGTTTGCAGGGAGACATCTGCCAGATGAGAGCCAGATGGCTCTGGGACCTGTGTTTGGGCTGCAGCAGCTGGTGAAGGCACTGCAGTGCACAGACTGTGTTGTATACATGTAGAATCATAGAACAGTTTGGGTTGGAAGGGACATCAATGATCATCTCGTTCCAAACCCCCTGGATGGGCAGAGACATCTCCCACTAGACCAGGTTGCTCCAAGCCCCATCCAACCTGGCCTTGAACGGGGCATCCACAACCTCCCTGGGTAACCTGTTCCAGTGTCTTACCACCTACACAGCAGCTTCCTCTTCATCATCACTACATTCCTCTGCCTCCTTGCATATTAAAACCAGCTTCTTCCTGCTGCATAAACAGCTCTCCTTTAGTGGCATCCTGTCAGTCGGGGCTAGGTGTGCTGGCAAAGTGATCCTGCCTCTGGTATTTAGTCTTGAAGGAATATGTGATACAGGAGCAACAGATTACTCTGGGCTTTGCAACTGCCCTGCCCTCCAAGAAACATAACCAGCACACAGATTTGGAGGAGAGCTGCCAGCAATATGTGAACATAACTGGATGTCTTAAACCACACAGCATGTGGCAATCTGTTTGTTGTGTAACCCAAGAATTAAAATGTTGGTAGGTTTTGACATTGTTTGGATATCACAGGAATTTTTTAATTCCCTTTGTATATAATTTCTGCAACAGCCTTGGGGTCCATCAGTGCTGTCAAGCTATTTCTTTTTCTTCATCAGTCTCATGGGTTAACCAAAATATCCTCATAGTATTCCTAAGCTATTTGCTGACTGAGCACTCAGATTCTAATTCTAACTGGGTCATCTGTGTGACTGAAAAGTGATGGGGAAATCCTCAGAGCCTGGAGCACTCAGTCCAGACATGCTGATCTCAGCTGTGCCCCACTGGAGGGAAATGGCTCAGCCTTACCTGGAAAATCCCAAGCCCAGAGACTCCTTTCTACTTTTTTTCTCTTCACTGTCAGCCACAATAGTCCCAGTTCTTAACAGCAGGGATGGAAGGTACAGCCCTTTTGCAGCAGAATTTGCAATTCAATGTTCAGGACATATGTTTTGTTTCCTGGAGAGCAGCACAACCAAAATGGACCTTCAGGAAAGGGTTGCATATGGGACCTTGTGGATATGCTCTGATGGGAGCAGACTCAGAGGGCAGCACTGCAGAAAGCAGAGCAATATGTACCAAAAAGCTGTCAAATAAACACTTACAAACAGAAATGTTGGCAGGACAGATAGGATTATGAAAAAGAGCCAGCTGAGAAGAATACAGACCTATGAAGAGCTTTCAATGTCGTACTGATAAAAATCTTGAATTTGATGAGAGGAGAGATGAGCATACATGGAAGAGAGATAGATGCCATCTAGTCAAGCAGAAAGAAGTGTGATTTTTGCTTTCTCTGGATGGGTTGCTTTCCACATTGGGAGAGCTGTCAATGCTTTGCTTTCTATGGATTGGAAGGAAACCATAGAACGGTTTCAGGTTTTAACAGGTATCTAGATGTCTAAAGATACAGGACAAAGAATGGCAGGGAAATTGTGAATATAATATGCTTTTGAAAATACCACTAGTTGCCAATTTTTGTGTTGTTTGCCTTCGAGATGCTTCTGAATATCTAGCCCTATCATTCAGCTAAACTCAGTCTCTAGGTATTGTTAATACAGGAAACCAGTGCTTTGGACATGCTGCCCATGCCCAGATTTTCAGTCTCCCCAGTTGCTGAGGTTTACTTGAGTTTTATGTCCAACCCTTCTCCTCCAGCTTGGAGGCACAGCTCCCTGGTGAAATGGAAATAACAGCATGTTTCTTCTCTGTCTTCTCACAGAAGTGGAAGATGAAAGGCAGTTTCATTCAACACTTTGTCAGCGGTCTCTGCCTAGAAAACCAGACTGGGAGAGTGGTGACCAACCCTTGCCAAGCAGATATACCTGGCCAACAGTGGGACCTGCTACAAGCAACATGATGGTAGCACAGAGATCTCCTGGTTTCTTTGTGCATGAGACTTTGGGAACAGAGGAGGATCAGGAAGGAAGGAATAGTTTTATATGTCTGACCCTAAATGTTTTCATTGTGCCCATCTGCAAGCCACCATTTCAGCTGAGCACTAGGTGTTTTGGAGTTTTTCAGAGAAGAAGCTGGAGGCGAGAGGGGGGTGAGGAGAGTTGTTGAAATCTTCCCATCTAATGTCTTAAGTTCTCCTTTATAGCTGATGTCTGTGCACAGCTGCACCCAGAGAGGGAGGAGGACCCAGCCCTGTACTCAGAGTGACTAGAACTGCCTTGCAGCTCTCCCCATCTGTTCCTTTCTCTGCATCCAAGGTCCACTATCTTCAGTCCAACAACTTAAATGATGCTTATACAAACATTGGTAGCTCTTTGGCTTCCCTGGCTTTTCACTCTAACATCATGTAACATTTATGTATGTATGTCTCTCAGTGAGGACTCGCCAGAAGAAGAGTCATCACAATGAGTGGAGGGGCTGGGAAGGAACTAGCAGATCCCAGAAGGCAGGTTTGTAACCTCTTTGTGTTTGGCCCAGTTCTTACTCTGCCCACAGTAGCTGCCCTACAGCCAAATGGGCTGAGACTGGGACACGGGGCATAATGCTGACAAGAGAGTTGGAAAAAGGACAATCTGTTTTAGCAGCATAACCAAGGATTGTTTGGGGAACTACTCCCAGTTGAATTATTGCTTCCAGTTTTTTATGGGTGGAAGGCCAGCTCTCCCTCCATGAGTAATCCAATCCCACAGGCAGCCCAGCCTGTGGACCTGGTCAGAGAGAGGTGCTGACACTTTGGGATGCCATGGATGCTGGGACCGTTCTCTGACTGCTCTTCCTGGTGCTACCAGTCCCTGCCCACTGCACAGAGCTGTGTGGGCAGCACACACTGATGGTGCCACTGCACTTCGCTCAGGCCTGTGGCAGGAACCCACTCAGTTCCCCACTGCGAGAAGCAGAAGAGGACACAGCCTCTAGGTCATTGCAGGCTTCCTGCTGTTGGTTGGGCAGGAGCACAGCCCTCTCGCTCGCTCTTTGGCTCTGCATGGCCCTTGTGAACACAGCCTGGCATGACAAGCCACCCAGTTCCTCTGTCTAGTCTCTTTTGTCCCTCTGTCTCAGTTAGAGAAGGCAAAAAGGCCTAGGGCTGCTCCTCTTGCAACACCCAGCTCGGGGAGGTTAACCACCTTGGGAAAGTTAGCTGGTGAAGCTGAAACTGCCCCCTGCACAAATGATGCCACAGGACAGGTCTGCCGTGAGAGATCTCTCTTGTGTTCTGGAAATACTGAGGGAAACTGGTGTCTCTAGCTAGCATCCCTTACCTGCTCCCAGATACTAGTTAGCTGTAGTTGAATGTGGCTTTTCAGACTTGCCAGGAGAAGCTTATCTGTTCAAATTAAAAAAAAAAATTAAATCCCCACATTATCTTTTCCTATTAGATCCATTAAATTTTCCCTTGAAGTTAGGTTTTGTAAACCAACCCTCCTCTCCAAGAGCCTGACAGGGGAATCAGATGGTGGGGCCACCTTCAGTAGGCAATTGCTTGCCTGGATTCTTTCTGATCCGGTGTAAAAGGACCAGGATGTTCATTTGGATTCTGAACAGCTGGCTGCTTTTGATCGTGCTTATGTCCCTTTTTAATTCTTTCTCCTACCTTCGTATTAGCCCAAACAGTTGACAAAAGAACAGATACTGTTCTTCATACATTGCATGTGCTTAAAAGTGCTTGTGTGAGAACTGGACAATTTATTTTCTGTTCTCAGTTCTCTTATTTTAAAAAAAAATCAACCAGGTGGCAGGAGATCTTTTCCTGTTTCCCCCTTCACTTTGATATCAGCTCACCAACTCGACACTGATTAACTGGATGAATGACCTGCCTGCACTGTGAAAACTCAGGAGTCAGTTCCCTTTGGTCCCAAGCTTACAGCGTAGTGCAGCTGCCCTTCTGTATGGGACTAGGGGCTCTGACTCTTCAGAGATTTCTCTTTTCCTATATAGAGATGCTTTGGGCCTGAACCACCGCAGCAAGGAAAAAGCAGAGAAGGAAAGAAAATAGCCTAGGAACAGAAAGAGGGCAGGGCAGGCAGACCCATCACGGGGGAGAGATGCCATTCTACTACCAATTGCTTTTTTAAACAAGAATATGCAGAGGATGGTACTTCCAGAACAGCATCATTGGGCAGTAGAAGACAGCAACAGTCAAGTTCTCACATACCTGGCTTGAAAAAAGTTCATGCAAAGACAGACGAAAGGCCATTGAGCAGGTACTGTACATAAGTACATACTGTACTATACATTCTGTATACAATGAAGTACTAAAGGATTACGTATTTTCATCAAAATGCATCCTATGTGGATCTGAGCTTCCTCTATTTCACTCTCCAGCAGCTTAAGGGCTGCAGCTAACAGCATGTTCACTTCTCCACCAGGTACTGCTTCCTTCCTTCTTGCTCCCACTGTGTGTGTGCAGCTTTCTTGCAGTTCCTTCTTCATAACCGTACTGGGACTAGGACCCAGTTCCTTTGCAAACAGTTCTTCTGACTGCTGCAGACCACGGGAGCCCCACTTACATGCAGTCTCCAAGCTCTGGGCCAGCCCTGGTTCAAAGGGCTCTTGTCAGTACACTGGCTACTGCCCTTGACTTTGTGCTTGGGTCCAGTTTTGGAGGCTACTGAGCGCTCTCAGAGAAGAGGTACCTGGACTAGCTGTGTTGATTTGTGCCTCTCTTCCTACTGCTCACCATCTGGCAGAGTGTAAACTGGCATCCATCTGAGGCTGTGACCTGAGACAGCTGAAGATTGAACACTCTTCTTCTTCAAGTGTCCTGGCCTAGGGGAGAGAAGGGAAAGGGTGGGCGTATGCTAGATGTCAACAACTTAAATTGCCCCTGGAGATAGGGGCTACTGGAGCCCTAACTCTACCTGGTTTCGGGAATGTTCTCCTGAAGTCACCTCTCCACTGCTCACAGGACCTTCCTGTAGGCCCAAAGCACACCTCCCTCCACATTATCTTCTGGAAGCCACTGGTTTCCAGTGGATTTTAGCAATTGCTGAAAAGGAGGTGCATTACAGGAGGCTGCTTTCAAGTGTGAGCAAACTAGACTTCTCAGAATAAACAAATTCTTGTCCAAACTCATTATTAGCATACTTTCCATTAGGAAAGAACGATGTTATCTGTGCTTTTTTGCCCAAGGTCCACACAGTGCCATGTTTTGGAATAGGGCTCTGGTGGGGTTTTTGAAAGCAAACTGACTGAGCCCTCAAATTTGGCCCAGGGATTTGTTTTTTTAACAGTCAAAACAAGCAGCTGCTCACCCTGGTTTTCTTGTTTACTTTAAACAGTCGCCTAGACTGTCAAGACAGAGCTTTTGCATTGGTAATACCTTTTAGGAAAGCTGTTACTGTATCTGATTATCCAATGTAGTTTTGTGTGCTGTGAACCAATGGAGGTTTATTTAAGAGGAGCTGAAACTACTGTTGTACAGAAAACAATTTTAAAAGGTTTATTTTCCCCACTCACTTGTAAGTTGCACTTTGCCAGATGTAATTTATGTCGAGCCAAGATTTGTTTTCCCTTTTCTTGAAGAAAGCATGTGCCAGAATCTGTTTAATGCCTGGAATAAAATCCACTTTGAAACAAATGTTTCAGCCTGTTCTTATTCCCCCTTACTTCCCATCAGAAAAGAGCCTCCTTCCTTTCTTGCCTAGTCCCTGTCTCTGCCTCTCACTGGGTTTGTACCCCTAGACATACATACCCCAATTCTTTGCATGGGTTCCTGGTTTGCTTCTCGAGGGATACTGCAGTAGCTGGCAGAGAGATCTCTAGGATACAATGGCATATCAGTTGAAAAAGACTGAAGAAGCCCTCCTGAGCTGGCTAGGCAGTAATGTATTCTTTCTGGCAAAAGTTAAGAGAAGTTAGTGGACTGGCTTTTACATGCTGAAAGAAACAGCTGAGTGTGGGGGGAATTAATTCTTCCAGTAACTCCCTCTTTGATCTTTTCCTCAGGCTACCAGCCTGCCTGTGCCTTACTGAGTCTCCCAAAGGTCCTTCTCCTGCAAGGAAGCATCACCCCCCACAGATGCCTCCTAGCAGGTGCATTGCTGACCCTCAAATAGTGTGACTCCCTAATAGGAGGCTTTGACTTTAAAATCAGGGCTCAACTGCTAGCTCACTGGCAAAGGCTTTTTTGAACTCGGATTATCTGGGTCTGCCTCTACAGAAAGCAGCTGTGCCAGAGCCTCTGTATAGGGAAAGAGGGTGAAGGTGTGCTGGAAGTTAGCTGGTGTGAGCGGAACCAGTGCTTCCCTGTGCTGCCCGGTACTGTATCTGGTGTCTGAGTGCTGTGGAAACTCGATAAAAAGGAAAAATGTTGTGGCTTCCTCTTAGTGCTGCTTCCATAGCAGGACATCAGTTGGGCTGCATTGCTGGAGTCCTGCCATGCACACCCTGAGTGATGACTGCTGTAGTGCACTAGAAACCAGGAGATTCTCTGGCTGTCATGATGGCTGGGAAGATTTTAATTAGTCCTGCCTAGGAAAATGAAATACTGATCTTCTGAAGAGCCAGACTTGGGGGGAGAGGACACAGGGAAGGAGAAATGAGTGAAGGATGGGATCCCCTCTGTGGAAGATAGGATCAGCCATGATCTGACACAGAAATGAGGTAGAGAAGTGTTTGGAGTAGAAAGAGTTGCATCAAAGGGGACTGGAACCAAGTGTGGGGAACATTACAGGGGAGTAATTTCTTTGTAGGAGGTTAAAAACATAGAAGTATCACATCCACAGCAGTTGCTCAGTGTCGCATAAGAGGGTAAAAGAGTGCGAGGTGGCTGGGGAAGGCCCTTCTGTTGAGTCACAAGGTTCAGACTGGACCCCCTTGCTTTCTAAACTCCTTCTCAGAGAGGAGTCTGGGTGTGGCTGGATCCAGTCCTAGTCCCAGACTTGGTCAACGGTTTATGTCTAAAGGATTATGTGTGTGTACAGCCACCTATCAGTCAACATTTGCCTGTTTCAGTCTCACAAAGGACTTGCACTGAAACAGATGTGCAAAGTTATAAGGAAAAGAGTTTGTGAAGGTGACAGATGTAACAAGTTTTGCTTGGAATTGCTGTTGGAATACACTTACTGCACAAGTGCTACTAATTGATGTTAATAATACTAGCAATAATAGTAGTAGTACAACCAGGGGATACTTCCCCCAGAAGGTGAAAGACGCGGCGCTTACCCAGAGAGGTGTCCCTGCCTGGGGTGGAGCAAGAGAACACAGCCTGTTGACTGCTCTGTCCGCAATTAGGTTCTTCTCTCCTCCTTAATGATCCTTTTCTCTGTCTTTTACCCCCTAAACTATGATGTTCCCTCCCTCAGGTGACATGTAGTATGATTTGGGTGGAGAGACAAGTGTATAGTCATACATGTATAGCATGTTCTCTATAATCTTCATTAGCATATGCAGGGATCTCAACATGAATATGTATTTCACGGGTAATGAGGAAAAGGCCATCCTTTGGACAACATAGCCCCCTGAAGGAACAAAGAACTACAAAAGTTTTCTGTTATCTTGCTGACCAGATCAAGGGTCCCTGCCTCCACAAAGCTCCCTGTTCAGATGCATCCTGTGATAAATGAGTGGGCTTGTTGCTCCCAAGCAACAAGCTTGGTACAAAGACCTTATGTGAGTGTCTCTTCACTCTGAAAATCCTTTGCTGTTGGGCTGCAGGAGGTGCTGATTTGGACATCTCTGTCCCTCTAATTGGACCTCTTCAACGTTTTAGAAGTACATACTAATTGCAGAAGTGTCTGGAAACCTGACTGCTGCTCTTTCCTCAGGCAGGCATCCTAATACACTTTGTGCATCCTTTCTCTTTCATCTTGTACTGCTTGGCCAATACAGCTGAAGAGCTCCAGTGTCCCTTCCTCTTAGGGGGCCTAAGATTCATTCCTTCATTGTGATTTGTGACCATTTTAAACAGAAGCAAAGAAGCTCCAGAGGACTGCAAATGTTGAAATTAGATGATTAGATCTACCTGAAACAAAACTTAAACCAACTTGTTCAGTGTGTTTGTTTTACTGCTATGGTAGCAAAAAATCAGCACTGCACTGCCCTATGAAAATAAACAGGTGCTTGCAGCATGCTGGGCTTCTGACTCTGCTTCTCCAGCGGAGAACTCTGTGCCCAGGTGTGGACAGGAGGTCTTATTCATTGGTGCATACACTCATTAGATTTGGGAAACAGGCTCAGTCTAAATCATTGTTCTTGCTTGGATTAAATTACTGATTGTGTATTTTTATACTGTTGGTCTTAGTGAATGTGAGTGGCCAGGAGAATGCTGCCGGTCAGCAGTTGCTGGCTTTGTTGCAGGAGCAACAGTAGAGAGCTGGCCCAGGGTAGGTAAGACTGACAACTACAGGGAAGCTCAGTGGTTATCCTGCTTGGTTTTTCTTCAGCAATGGACACAGGCAAATCAGTAATATAACATTTAAATTTTAACATGGCTGCAAGGAAGAAGAGAAATACAGGTAATGCTTGGAGCAGGTCTGCCTTCTGTACTGGCACTGCTCAGGGGATGCTCTGTACAGATCCTTCCTGGGTGTCCAGCATCACCTCTCTTCCCCTTTGAAACACCCTACCTATCTCAGGCTGTTCATCTGCAATACTGCTTAGCACTCTGATACTTCTCCCCATTAAAATCAGCTTAATGACAGCTGCTATGTAGGTGAAGGCTTGATTACGTGGGCTTTATAATATCATCTGGACTGCCTCTACTGCTGAACATGCTGTAGGGCAGGAAGCACCTAAATGGTGTTTCAGCAACTCAGGCATGAAGGGACCTCTTTGAGGCAGAAGTCATTTTTTTTCTAGGTCATTTCTCAGATTTCTGAAGAAAAGTAGCAAATTGTAGCAGAGCCTTGATTCCAAATTGCTGGAGCTGCTCAGCCTGGTGTATTAGGCTTGCAGGCTGCTTAGTCCTCTCAGCCATGTCATAGACCAGGCATCCTAGCACAGGCTGGCACGGTGAATCCTGGCTGTGGGCTGAGGCACCCGGTTGCTGCTGGGGAGTTCACCCCCTCTCTCAGCAGTGGCTCTCACCTCCTGCTGTAGCTGGGATTTTCATGGGAGCCAGCAGTCTTGTTTAGTCAAAATCACTCGGCCTGGGAGAGCTGATGATGCTGCAGCTGTAAATATCTGTTGATTAAAAATGTGACAGATGTAGCTAAGTATAAAAGCATACCAAAGGCTTTTAATGCTTGGGTTAAATTATGGGGAGTGAGTGTTCAGGCTGGTTCTTCCATGGTCTCTCTCAAGGCCTCAGTGCTGCACATTTAATCTTCTATATTTTAACACTCCTGAACACCATTCTGTGAGATTTGTTGTGTGCAGGTTTTTTAACTAGAGGCTACGCATTATAATGCTGTTGACAAGGACAACCAAACAAAGTCGAAGTCCTTCTAGTCATCCCAAGCTGAAGTGTCACCTCTGCTTCTGTCTGAGCAGATGAAATCGATGTTCAAGGAGACCCACTCAATACCGGAGCATTTTTCAAGGCAATCAGCTAGTTCCAAGTTCTTTTCCCCCTAAGCAATCTAAATGCTAAATAGATCTTTAACATAATTACCATATACAAGATGAGGAGCCATTTTCCCCTGCAAACACCTGATGCTCATTAGCAATATTTAATGTGTCACACATCACCTCTGTTTAGTCTAAACTTTCTTGGCAGGAGTTTGTCAGGTGTCTGAAAGTGCTGAGCCTGTGCTGAAGAGCTTGGGTTAGCCTCTTGAGCACAAACACTTTGTCCTGAGAGAAAAGGGGTCTGGATTTCTGCGAAACTCTTTCCCCTTTCCCCCCTCCCAGCTTAATTTTGATCTTATTAAAAATAAACAGTGTCAGTGAATGATACCAACGTGGCACCAGCCTAAGCCAGGTCTCCAAATCAAAGATGAGCTTAGCACTGAGTTTGTGAGGTGCAGGGCAGTAGAAAAGCTGACTTTAATGTGTCTTTGCAGCTTCTCTTTCGCAGGTCAGAAGAGGACACAGCTAGGTCACTTGTGGCTGTTTACACTGTCCAAGAGCCCTTGGGCAGGACTGGCAGCTGCCAGCACAGACACAGCCCCTTTGCCCAGGAACACCTCTAGCACATGCAGAACTACGAATCCCACGGGTCTGCCACGGGGCTGTTACAGCAGCTTTTCCACAGCAAGCAGAGCCTCCTGTGAGGGGAAATCCACAGTAGTGGTCTGCTTGCTGCACCTCATATGGCCATCTGGAATCACTCCCACCCTCGTACCAATGCAATGTATTAATGAAGGAACAGATCCTCTGGGAAACTGGGGCTGCTCAAGGTGGAGCTGTTCTTAGCTCTACCTGCTAAATCTCTTTACACCTCACATGATAATAAAGCTTAATTTGGACAGATGATGTATGATTCTAGCCTAGTGGTTCAAGAGCTTTCCACCCTTGGAACAAGGCCTGGAGCCTGAGATTGCTTTAGGATTTACTTTGCATTTTTATTCTGTAGCCATTTAATTTCATGTTGATAAACTTTAGAGCAGTGCCTGGAATACAGAACCTTCCTGTCATGCAAATGCCCCAGCTGCTGCTAGAAAATGGTAATTACTTTCCCTCTGGTGCTGGTCACCCTCAGATATTCCACACGAAGGATTTCAAAAGAGACTCACCATAAGACATTCAGTGTTTTGCCCTCTAATGCCTCCTGCCAGCCCCAGACAAGCCTGTACAGCTTGGTGAAACAGAGGAAACAGTGACTGTTCTTTCTATTTTTGTTTTCTATTCACAAAATGGCTGGGCTCTGAGAAGGCTTACCAAATCAAAGGAAATGGAGGAACACCTTGATTGTGAGTTCCCTTAGCACTTACTCAGAGATGATCTGAACACAGGTGGTCTAAAGTACTTCTGGGTAGATGTTGAAGCAGATTCTGAATTGTGAAGACACATGCACATGTCTGAGGTGAATCCAGCTTTGGAAAACAGCTGAACAGAAGCCTTTCGCATTGCGGTGTGAGACCTAGTGATTCAGATCCCACCTACACTCTTTGGATCTGGGCTTCTGGACACTATACATGATCTGGGGGACAGCCTGGGAAAAGAGTCTGAAATCATCTGACTTTGAGCCCTTTGGCTAGGATGCCAGACATCCTTCTTAATGCACACTTCTCAACGTTCTTATTCTAATGTCTCATTTGAATAATGTGTGCTTCATTACTACAGGGGTTCTTTATCCTGTAACATGCTGCAAACAAGGCTGAAGGTTTCGAGTTAGTGGAGTTCATGAGACCCTTTCATGAGTGTGCTGTGCATGGTAATGCTTTCATCTGTGACCTCTGTGAACTCGGAGCCTCCAGACACCATGACCATTAATAAAACAGATTACAAAATCTCCAAGGGTTGGGGTTTTTGGTGCCGCTCAGAGGAGAAGCAAGCGCTGTTGTAGAAATTTCCTCTGACTTAGTAATGAAACCTGACCCAGAGGACTGTGAGCATGTGTGAGAAGGGTTATTTGGGGGCTCTCCCTCATACCTCAGGGCCCTCACCAGCTGGTATGTTCAATGACCTCTTAATCTGACCATAATCCCAAGAAGCTATTGAAAGGGAACTGGCAGGAAGGGATTGGTGCCTGCTGTAGCAATGAGTGACCAAGTAGATCCTGAAAGCTATAAAAGGTTTTAAGGGAATCAATATTCTCTGTGCTCTCATTTCTAATTGGGCTTTATTGCAGGGCTCTGATTCATGTAGTTCATTAAATGGACTCAGATGGAGTTTCTATAACTGAGTTTATACTCTTAGGGCATAGGATCAAAATAGCAGCAGCAAGCAATTGCCAAGGCCTCTAGAAGTCATCTGGAGAAGTAATTGCAGAAGCACTGGACTTCAAAGAAACATGGATGTGGCTAAATCAGTATTATTAATTGCATTTAAGCTTACAAAAAAGAGTTTGCTACCATATAAAGAGTCACTTTAAAAACCAATCAGTGCAATGAAGTAGATATTTCAACTAATTTGTAGTACCACTTGCATTCTGACGCAAGTATTTTCTGGGTCTTCATAAAGCCCATGAGTAAACAGCTCCTAAACAGTAACTGTAACAGCCAGAGTTCATCTCCAGTTGTCTTATTCTCATGACACCATGCTCAAAACACTGAACTAGTGGAAACAATGAGCAAAATACACAATGGAGAAAGATGCTGCCTATTGCAACTCCTTCCCCACCTTAGGTCTGCATAGACATTTTCATCTTCTCTGCAAAACATCTGTGGAAATCATTAGTCGAGTAAAATAAAAAAAAACACCAAAACCCCAACATAGGCTGCTTAAGTGTATTTGATCAGAAAAAAGTGCCACCTGGCCTATTAGCCCATTTCTGTCAATGACTAAAAGCAAGTGTCTAGGGGAAAATATAAGAACAGGGCAATCACATGGTGCTGCTCTGCCAAAACACTTATGAGGCCCTCAGTGACTTCTGAGCGTTGACATCCTGAGCTAGGGTTGGCATCCTTGCATTTAACAGCCTTTGATGGATTTCTCTTTATAGGCCTTGTCTAAGTAAGGAGGAAAAGGAGTACATTTCAATTCTTAGAGGATCTACTGCATTAACTAATTAACAGTACTTATTGCTAGTTATGGTGAGTGCCAGCATTTGATGGGTAAGGCAAGAGATATCAGTTAGGTCAATGCAGGTGTGAGGAGGGAAAGGGGGAATTGGATCAAAGCAGCATTGAGCTACTCAGCTGGTATTGGGCTAGGACCTGCGTTTTACACTTACATTACTCCAGGAGCCAAGCGAGAGCCTGGGCAAGTCACACAGGTAGTTTTTTTCAATCTGAATTATGTGTCAAACACCTTTGAGGCTGGACCTCCATTCCCCCTGCAACTAGATTTAAGTAATGTCTAACTTCTAATGACAGTGTGCCTGGAGGTACTCATGAATTTTCTACAGAAACAGTTTAAACGTAGAACTCAGATTTATGGAGCTTAAAATGTTTTATTTGGGGTGTCTTGGGGGACAGAAAGAGATTGATAAAAATTCTACTGGCTGTTGTTTCACCACAGGAGGAATCTGGAGCTCCAAATGAGGTATCTAGCCTTCCTGTACCTAGGGAGAATGGGGCCTGAGCAGTCAGACAGACAGATAGCAGTGTGCTGAGCAGAGAGCTGCATAGGTTATACCATATGCTAACAAGATGATTAGTCCATCAATTACAAGATGGAGGGAGGGGCCTATTTTTCCCTAGGAGTTTCTGAAGGGAAATACTTCCTGGAGCTATGGCTGACCTAATTTGCGTGTCTTTCTTCCAAGAAATAGAGCAATGCACTTTTGTGGCTAATGTAGTCCCTGTTCTGCTCATTTCAGACAGGCTGTGAGTTCCTTGGAATATCCCAGGTGAGTGTCCTCATTAATATCAACTGCTTGGTTATTCTCGTGTCAGTCTTTCTAGTTGTTTTATTTTGTATGCACATTGAGTGATTTTTACTTGGAGATGATAGAGGAAAGGAATAGAGGGTGTGCTGAGTGATCACTGAGCAATTAAATGTGTTCTACACATGAAAACAACACACACATTTCTAGGAAGCATTAAATGATTCATCCTTGGTTAAGACTAAGGAGATATCTTCACCGCAGTAGGAAAGATCAGTAAACTTCATCTAGAGCTGCGGGTGCCCAGAATGGTAACCAAGTTCAGTTGAAGACAAACTTACACAGGAAAAGCTCCAGAGAATTGCTAGGATGAACAGGAGACAAAGGAACTTGGTTGTACAAGAAGCAGCTAATTTAGCACAACTGAGATG
Organism: Aegotheles bennettii; assembly: GCA_013398125.1. Lineage (NCBI taxonomy): Eukaryota > Metazoa > Chordata > Aves > Caprimulgiformes > Aegothelidae > Aegotheles > Aegotheles bennettii. Next base: position 97,412 of record VZRW01003339.1, on the reverse strand, counting down.
GGGAATTTTGGCTTTCCTAGGAGATGAGGGGAGAAGTACTTGGAGAAAGAATATAAAAAGATGTTATGAGCACAAAGTGGATAGAAATTGAAATTAAACTCACTTGGCCCAGAATCTAGATGGGTACTGATGAGCTGAGAAGTGTGTTCTGGCACAGCTTTAAATCCAGGCAAGGAAAGCTGCATTGCTGTGGCACTGGCTATACTTCTGGAGGTGATGGGAATGTAAAAGAAACAATTCTGATTTTGAGAAATGCGCTTCTTTTATGAGAAGACTTGAACACTGACTCTGCTTGCTAAACTCTGATTATGTCTCAGTGCTTCTGCTACATTCCAATATTACAATGGAATAGATGTACAAGCTAAGAATGCTCTCGGAAATCAAGAGAGAAGAGATTTCTTCTTTTCTTTCTCCCTGCTGTCCCGTTTCCTTCCTGCTCAGAACCTGAGGGTAGCCATAGCTAAAAATGAAATGTGGACCAATGTTTATTTCTAGGCCTAGTAGCATTGACTTTTCTTTTCCCCCTGCAAGTACATGACTAGACACTGCATTAGGATGCCTTTGCCTCACCATGAGATTAGCAGGCGATGTGTTGGGGTGGAGATAGGGGTGTAAATTGCTTTTCTCTCTATTGTCATGCGTGACCCTGATACCAGTAAGGGTTAAATAAAGCTCCATGCAAATGTTTTGAGTTACTTTTCTGCAGCTTTAATCCCTCAAGTGAAACATTCACAAAGTTGAGATGGAACTTTCACACAAAACCAGGGACTTATCGTGCCTCAAAGCTCCCAAGACTTGAGCCCAGCGAGCAAACAGGGGTGTACAAAATGCTTGCAACTGCATTTGGCAAGAACAGTAGCTGCAAGAGTTCTGGAGTGAACTTTGCCTTAAAATGAGTAGGAGGTGAGTACCCAAATGACCACCACCAGGACCCCCACACAAGCATAGTTTAGTTTTGCAATGTTAATATTATGCAAGTGTAGTAGATAGGTGGGATTTAGTGTGATGTATACAACACATAAGCTTATGTTGTGAGCTTTAGCATATAAATAGGCAAAGTTTTGTGAACAACTTGGCACTCGACTTGGGAAGATTCCCTGAGTGTCTGATTCTGCATACAATTGAATAAAGCAATGACTCCTTCCTAAACATATTCTCTTTGTCTGCATTTCAGGAGTTCGGCTGAAATGCTAACAACCTGATTCTCACCATCCCCTACATTTTGCAATGTCCTTGAGCTTTCCCTATCAATGCATCACAGATTTCTGAGACCTTTTATGTCTTCTGCAGTTTACTTTTTAGTTTGTTGAGGGCTCAAAAGGCTTGTGGGGTGTGTGAATGTGTGGAGGGGAAGGGGGGCTGCATCTCAGTGGCAGGTCTGACAACCCCTCAGGACAAAACCTCTATGGCAAGGCATTATTCTCATCGTCCCATGTGAACCTTTGTTCATTCAAAGATAATATTGGAATAAGATCAAATCTGATTGTTCTGCACCCTGTCTTTTTCACTGGGGATTAGTTGCACTTTCTGCAGCCCAGTGAATACCACTGGTGTGTCATGCAAACCCACTCGGGAGTACTTGATAGCCTGCCATTTGCAGCACTGTCCTAGGTGACCTGGGGAACATGGAGTTCAAATGCCTACATGAAATTGGTCAGAATAGGGATTCAAAGCTTAGGTTTCCCATTTTTCATGACGTGGGATGTTCTGGTAGTGAGCCCAATATAATGATGGGTAATTTAGCTTGGAAAAAGCTCCAGAAGTCATCTAGTCAAACCACGCTCAGAGCAGGTCTTCTAACCAGATCTGGTTGCTCAGTGCTGTGTCCAGTCAGGTCTCGACCACTCCAAGGATGGCTATTCCCCAGCCTCTCAGGGCAACAGCTTTGTGTTGGGAGTGTGTGAACCCCAATCCCCTAGGTAACTAAGAAGGTAAGAGTTTAAACTTAGGAGCCTGTTTCCTGCAAGTGATGGAGTGATGCAGAAGCTGTCTGAACAGTAATCGAATAAACTAGATGGCAGCACTGGTGCATTAGAGGTCTGGGCCATACAAGTGTCATACTTCGCCAGTGGTAGAGTTCAGCAACACAGCCTCTAAGTACACAGCCCAATTTTTTCTCTTTTCCAGGGCTTGTTGACTTACATGGCACAAACACAAGGCATGCAGCAGCTACACAGAGTTCCAGAAGCTGTGTGTATGTCACTGACAGCTGATGCTAAGATGACAGTGCATAGTAGTAGTCTTAGTTGGAAGGACTATGGAGACTGCAGGAGTTGCAGCAGCAGCAAATTAAATAGGGTGTGTACAAACTTGATAAAAAAACCCCTTGCTAATGTTCCACCAGGGATGGCGCTGAGCTGGGGTATGCAGCATGCAAGTTTTACTTGTATGTCATACGCAAATGCAGCACAAATAGTAGGAATAAAACCTACAAATTAGAGCTATCCTTAAACCTCACCCAGATAAACTGTTCGTACAGGCATAGTTCAGACTACAGTAATGAGAAAACTAATTGCTAGAATACGAGGCTCCCCTGTAACAACTCCAGATGGGGCTTACTTTAACTTCAATCCTTTTCAGACATAGTGAGGATGAAGCATTTATTAATGGGCCAGAACAGAGAGCTGCCTTGTACTACACAAAATCAAACATCTCCTTTCAGTGCACCTCGGTGGCAAATTCAGTCCCCTGCTATTTCAGTGAATGGTATGTTGTATTCAGCCAGCACTAAGTAACGTTGTAGCAGACAAGACACTCAGTGTAGAAAACCTCAGAGAATTGACTAATATGGCAGAGCTTTGAAATAATTTTCTCTTTCTACAAATTTACTTTTGCAGTTTATGTCTAGCTAGTACTTATCTTGTCTAGCTAGTATTTATCATTTTATCTTGAGACAAATACTGAAGTCAGCACTCCCAGGCTTCAGGGAAAGTGGGTACCTGAGGCGAGTGGCTCAAATGCTCAGCTTCAGGCTAAGAATCTCACTTATTTACCAGCCTCAGCCATACTCTGTCTCCTGCTGGAGAATTGCTAAATTATGCTCCCTGGCCTTGCAAATATTCCCCTTCGCCCCTCCCCCCCAACCTATGGTAGTGGTAAGACACAGAATCTATAGTTTATTTGTTTTAATGCTCTCCAGGGTCTAGCAGACACCTAACAGTTTCATAGCAGCTGAAAAACAGGAATTTGAAATTACTTTGTACTTGTAATCCAACTACCCTTGGTTTTTTCAGTTTATTAGCTTTCTTGATGGATTGTTTGAGCTTCCAGCATCGCTGAGTTCCAGTACAATCCAGTACTCAGTGGGAATTGCAAATGTACATAACTGTTTACGTGCTCTAAAGCAAAGTAGCTGGAGGATTCCCCTCCTCCCTCTGAGAGTAAGCCATCTTAAGGAGCATCCTTGCTTTCAGTGCATCACGAACGAGCTCACTGCTTGGCATACGGTAATGAGATCACAGCCAGCAACTTTGCAGCTGTATTGTGATAGGTGTTATGATTTCAGTCAATTTTAAAAGAATGTGGTGATGGAAGAAACGTGGAAATCGTGCAAATGCACACAGCATGGGGAATAAACAAGAGAAATTAGAGATATGCATGTGCCTGCAGGGCATCGGCATCACGAGACCTGGTGGGATGGCTGCTATGACTGGCGTGTTGGAATAGAAGGTTACAGGCTCTTTAGGAAGGACAGGCAGGGGAGATGAGGAGGAGGTGTCACTATCTACGCCAATGGCCAGCTGGAGTGCATGGAGCTCCACCTGGGGATGGACAAGGAGCCAACTGAGAGCTTATGGGTCAGGATTAAAGGGAGGGCAGGGAAAGGGGACATTATAGTGGGGATCTGCTACAGGCTGCCTGACCAGGAAGACCAAATGGATGAGGACCTTTGTAGACAAATAGGTGTAGCCTCATGTTCACGAGCCCTGGTCCTCATGGGAGACTTCAAATACCCCAATACCCAGGAGGTTCCTGGAATGCACTGATGATAACTTCCTTCTCCAAGTGACAGAGGAGCCAACGAGGAGAGGTGCTGTGGTGGACCTTGTTCTCACCAACAAGGAGGGGCTGGTGGGAAATGTGAAGCTCAAAGGAAGCCTGGGCTGCAGTGATCAGAAGATGATGGAGCTCAAGATCCTTAGGGCAGTGAGGAAGACTTGCAGCAAGCTCACTACCCTGGACTTCAGGAGGGCAGGCTTTGGCCTCCTCAGAGACCTCCTTGTTAGAGTACCATGGGAAAAAACCCTGGAGGGAAAAGGGGCTGAAGAAAGCTGGTTACTATTCAAGGATCACCTTCTCCAAGCTCAGGAGCACTGCATCTCAACAAAGAGGAAGTCAGGCAAAAATGCCAGGAGGCCTGCAAGGATGAACAAGGAGCTCCTGGACAAACTCAAACACATAAAGGAAGCCTACAGAGGCTGGAAGCAAGGACAGGAGCCTGGGAGGAATATAGAGAAATTGTCTAAGCAGCCAGGGATCAGGTTAGAGAAGCTAAAGCCCTGATAGAATTAAATCTGGCCAGGGACATCAAGGGCAATAAGAAAAGCTTCTGTAGATATGTTGGTGATGAAAGGAAGACGAGGGAAAATGTGGGCCCTCTCTGGAAGGAAACAGGAGATCTGGTTACCTGTGATATGGAGAAGGCTGAGGTAGTCAATGACTTTTTTGCCTCAGTCTTCACCGGCAAGTGCTCAAGCCACACTGGCCAAGTCAAAGAAGTCAAAGGCAGGGACTGGGAGAATGAAGAATCACCTATGGTAGGGTTAGATCAGGTTCGAGACTACTTAAAGAACCTGACGGTGCACAAGTCCATGGGACCTGCTGAGCTACACCCACGGGTCTTGAGGCCAAGGGATTCTTAAGCCACTATCCATCATATTTGAGAAGTCGTAGCAGTCTGGTGAAGTTCTCACTGGCTGGAAGAAGGAAAATACAACCTCTATTTTTAAAAAAGGGAAAAAAAGAAGAGCCAGGGAATTACAGGCCAGTCAGTCTCACCTCTGTGCCTCATAAGATCATGGAGCAGATCTTCCTGGAAACAATGCTAAGCCACATGAAAAATAAAGAGGTGATTGGTGACAGCCAACCCTTCATTAAGGGCAAATCCTGCCTGACAAATTTGGTGGCCTTCTATGAAGGGATTACAGAGTTGGTGGATAAGGGAAGAGCAACTGATGTCATCTACCTGGATCTGTGCAAAGCGTTTGATACTGTCCCGCATGACACTGTCTCTAAATTAGAGGGGCATGGACTTGATGGATGGACCACTCGGTGGACAAGGAATTGGCTGGATGGTTGCACTCCAGTAATTGTGGTCAATCTCCAAGAGGAGATCAGTGATGAGTGGTGTTCCTTAGGGGTTGGTACTGGGACTGGTGCTGTTTAACGTCTTTGTCGGTGACATGGACAGTGGGATCAGGTGCACCCTCAGCCAGTTTGCTGATGACATCAAGCTGTGTGGTGTGGTCAACATGCTGGAGGCAAGGGATGCCATCCAGAGGGACCTTGACAGGCTTTAGCAAATCGCGTGAAGTTCAACAAGGCCAAGTGCAAGATCCTGCACCTGAGTTGGGGCAATCCCATGCACAAATACAGGCTGAGTGGAGAATGGATTGAGAGCAGCCCTGAGATGAAGGACTTGGGGATGTTGGTCGATGAGAAGCTCAATATGAGCTGGAAGTGTGTGCTTGCATCAAAAGAAGTGTGACCAGCAGGCCAAGGGAGGTGATTCTTCCCCTCTACTCTGCTCTCTACCGCATCTGGAGTACTGTGTCCAGTTCTGGAGTCCCTGACATAAGAAAGACATGGAGCTGTTGGAGAGAGTTGAGAGGAGGGCCACAACAATGATCGGGGGATGAAGCACCTCTCCTATGAAGAGAGGCTGAGAGACTTTGGGTTGTTCAATCTGGAGAAGGCTCAGGGGAGACCTCATAGCAGCCTTCCAGTACCTGAAGGGGCTACAGGAAAGCTGGAGAGGGACTTTGTACAAGGGCATGGAGTGATAGGACGAGGGGAACTGTTTCAAACTAAAAGAAGGAAGATTTAGATTGGATATTAGAAAGAAATTCTTTCCTGAGAGGGTGGTGAGACACTGGCACAGGTTGCCCGGGAAGGCTGTGGATGCCCCTCCCTGGCAGTGTTCAAGGCCAGGTTGGATGGGACTTCGAGCAACCTGGTCTGGTGGGACGTGTCCTTGCCCATGGCAGGGGAGTTGAAACTGGATGATCCTTGAGGTCTCTTCCAACTCAAACTGTTTTATGCTTCTATGATTCTAAGATCTTAACTACCTAGCTTATTTCACCCTGAAAGCAGGAACACAAACTCAGTTTTGCTTTTCACAACTCCCCTTCAGCATACTGCAGAGTGAGACTCCTGTATGAGAGTGATCCTGTTATTATTGTGGTGTCAAATGCAACTCAAATTCTAATCCTAGGTGGGGGTTACATCAGAGCTAGGTCCTTGAACTGGCTGCAAGATTTTGGCCTGTACCAAAGAATTAAGTAAGCAACAGAATAGCGTCAGACATTTGCCCCCTGCCCCAGTGCATTACTGACTGGCAGGAGCATGCAATGGGAGATAAACTGGTCTTTTACACATACACGACAATTTATCTACCATTTTCTGCAACAGCATCTACTATGCTTGACTTTGTTCTCAAAGCCTCAGATTTATTTACATAGCGTGGAGTAGCACTATGCCTCTCAACAACAGTGAGCTGTTACACCAGCTCAGCCATCTCACAGAACTTCACTTTGCTATTTGCTTGGCAAACAGCCATGTGAAAAAATGAGTTGTACTATTCTGGTCATGCCTCAACTTGACATCAGTAGCAAGCAGTCCAGAGCCTGTATGAGGCCTCATCTATTCCATGATTAGCAAAGATGCAGCATGGTTCATGGCTCCACAAGCCAAGCTGAAGTCGGGCAAGCACCTCAGTTGTGCTGTACTCCAGGTGATGGATGAAGGCTCGTAAGTCTCATTGAACTGAGGCTAGGCTTGCTGAATGGACTTGCTTTAAAAAACCCTAATGTATTAAATATTTCCACCCTTGGAAATATCAGGTCTCTGAATTCCATTCTTTATCCCTGTTTTACAATACTGTACCACTCTCCTGCAGAAACAGCAATTACAATTTACTCTATCATTTCCTCCCATGCTGTATCAGGTATAACCAACACAGCTACTTGTACCTACCCTTTACGCAGGAAGCACCAGACAATCTGCCACAGGAAAAGTGTGGACAGGATGACAGATTCTTTTCTGACATACTTTCTATAACCAAGCAATTTGTTTATGGCTTTACTTGCAAAACGCTGCTGCCAAACTTCACTTTTACAGTAGCTGAATTCAGACAAATGTTTGATATGTCTTCATAGAAGTGCTGCCTTATGCCTCCAAGGACATGTTGCAACTGGAGAAAGTCCTAAAACACACTGCTGTCATCCTTTACTGGAAAGCAGCCAAGAAACAAACCAGAGAGCAATTTTTCACTTGGCCTGCTAAAGCAGACTGCATTACTACTGTCAGTCTACTAGCACACTGTATGCTTCCAAATGCTCACAACCCTCTTCACCGTATTTCTGAAGGCAGTGATTAGCTGGACACAGCTTTCCAGATTCTTCTTTCTAACCAGTTGCACACCAGGTAGATGCTGCTGCAGCATGTTTATTCCTTCCAGCGTATTCAGTCAGTTGCTCCGTTAAGCAACAGATCATGATTAATCAAGTAAAAGGTAACTAAAGGTATATGGAGAACGGCAGCTCAAGAACTATGCACTAGTTTTAACTAGTAGCTTATTTCAGGAAAAAAAAAAAGACATAGCTGGGTGACAAGGGGAAAAAGGGAGATGATGCCCAAGTTCCTTTTCTTAAAGTGGTCTACAGACCGTATCTTTACATCAGCAGAAGGCTGTCTGGCTTCAGAGGTATAAAAGGAACACTTCCTTGCATTTTCCAATTCTCTGAAAACTTCAATTACTGAGATGACCACAGAAGTGTTTTAAAAAAAAAATCAAATTACTGTGAATTAATCTTGAATTTAAAGTTTGTTTACCTTCTACTGTCCAAGAAACATACCTTCATAAAACTCTTTTCATAAAGGAGAAATATTTATTTATTGCCATCTGCTTTAAAGTACCTTCTTCCCACTTTCTGCTCTAACATGAGAAATTAATGTTTGTACTTGTCCACCGGTCTTAGTTTGCAGTTATTATACTAGAGCCAAAACCAAGGAGGAGGATTTTTTCATCAGACTGAACTTTAGGTTATCATCTTTGAAGGAAGAGCTGCGTTACGTTCCAAGTTCCTCATTACTACAGGTTCAGCACGCTCCTTGCACTTTTCACAATAAGAGCCCACATTGCTGGTTTTCCTTAAGCTGAAAACAAGCTCACAGAATGAGGAAAATATTAGATCACTATTTTGAATGCAACAGAAAGTGAGAAGGAATGTTTATTTGGCTTCTTTTGAAGACTTCAAAATCGCATCCTATTTAGCACCTTGAATGATCCATCATGAGCGCACTGGATTTTTTAATTGTAAACATTTACCAGAAGTCAAACCGAAACGTGTTAGGAAAGAACATTTTATTTTACTACTTGCTATATAGGAGGATAACTTATCCAAGCTGTTTAAATAACATTGCTTATATTAAACCTAAATGTTATTATATGGGGCAATAGCAATTTTTAAAGTATTACTTACTGTGCCAAGCTGCATTTGAATATAAACTTCCATGCAGAAGTATTTACAGATTTAAGTAACCTTAAGTGGATTAATATACTTCTGACCTACGATGTTTTGAAAACCATCATTTATTATAAAGGAACCACGTTTTTACCTTAGCAGATTGAATTGATTCCTGGTTACAACTGTAGAGCTAATAGGTCTAATCTCCAATTTGTATTCGTATTGGGGAAAATAGTTCTAACACTCCCCCTGATATCTTTCTAAGAATTTCTCTCTCTTCAGTAATACGAAAGTCTTCAGCAGCTATTACTTATCACTTAAGTGCAGCTATCTTCATTAAGGCTTTACTAGAGACAGCCAATTTGACCTCACATTCTTTTGAGCCAATCCATTTGCTGTGAGGTCCATTGGAAACTATTGATGTGTATTAACAAGTTAAGTGCACTCTGGAATGAACTACATTCCTGTTAGTCCTGGAGCTGCTTCTGGTTAAGTATACCTGTACAGTTTAAGACTCAAATCTGTACCTATAGTAGACAAACTCTAGACTAACACAAAAGCACAAAGCCTTCCTTTTCTACCTGCTGTATTTTTTGGTACAATGTGTCCTCCAATCCAAACTTTTGCAGTACAGCAAAATTACAAAGACATCAGCCTTCAAGATGGATGTCCAGGGGCAGATACAATTTTACAGTGCGTGTAAGCAGTTATGTCCCTATCCTTTGTAAAGAGAAAAAGCAGTTTGGGGCAGATTTCCATCACAATTTCCTTTGCCTACTCCTTTCTCAGGCTGGAAGTAGACTAATTCATGGGGTCTGTGATGTGATATATTCAGCCTGCTCTCACCCATCTCCTGTCCTAGAGCAGACACACTTACCCGAATAAAAATGCTTTGTAGAAAAATCAAGTTTAGATTGCGAGAGGGTTGCTCAAAGATCCCCAGGAAAGACAGTAGTCAAGACTAGGCCCAAGAAGTTAACTTGGCAGGCCAGAATTTGAGCCATTCTGTAATACAGCAAACTGTTGGTTCAATCCGTGTAACCTTTCAAGCCTTGTTCTTTGGCAAACAGGTAAAAACAGTAAAATTTGTTGTTTGGCAGAAAACACAAAATTCAGCACTCAGAGTTTAACTAAAGGGTAATTTTTATTCCCCATTAAGAACATCTCAATGACATAACTAAATGTTGGAAACCCCACAGAAGGGCACATACAGTGAATGTGGCGAAGTACAATGTGAACAGCCCTGGGGGTTCAAATAAGGTAGGACCATTAGCAAACCAGAGGAAAACACAAATCAAAACTGCTGAAGATGTTGCTCTTTCTTCTCCATTTACACTGAAAAAAAGTCAAATCCAACAAAATCCTTGCATCTCTAACAATACATTCAGTCCTGGCTAAAGAGTTTAACAAGATGGCAACAGGATGACTATAATACAAAACGTTCACTACTACACTCTGTACACACCTGCTGTCTAAGCCCTCCCCCAAACCCACATAATGATGGTGCCCCCATTATTTGCTTGCTTGCTGGGCCTGCCTGCGGAGGAGGACGTAGATCTTCTCCTTTATCCAGTCTTTATTGTACGGTTGGTATGTTTGAGTATCAGCACGGTAACTAGAGAGAAAAAAAATAACTAATGTAGTCTGTCCTATAGTACATCTACCAGAACAACTTCATAAACAATTAAGAGTCCTCAAATGTATGAGGCTGAAAGTTGTGTACAGAACACAAGTAAGATCAGAAGTCAATGGGGATTGCCACTTACCAGAGATTTTTCCTGTTCCCTAAAAAACAGTTACCCAGCAGAGTAGTAAGAACCTGAAATAAAACTAGATGCTCCAAGGACTACTGAATGACTGGATCACAGTGTGTTCACATTTTAATTCATGATGTAATTACTTATGGGAGACAACAAATGGAGCACCTTAATATTGTGGAGCTCAGAATGAAGAAGAATAGTTCCACCAGGAAACAATCTAATTTGTCTTAATGAGCCAAACACTTCTTCAACACTACTTCAAAGCAAGTGTTCACATGAATTTTCGCATGTTCCACTTCTGCTTGCAATTCTTAGAAAATGAATAAAAGCACAATCTTCCAGGAGCAAAAGTAGACTCAGATGGATGACAAAGGATTCTTGTCTGTGGTAGTGACAGCAAACCTACATCTAACAAACACAGACACTTCATAAAAAACAAACTGAAAACAAGAACCCACAGACTCATTTTCTTCACTAGTCAGGAATAGTTAATAAAAGCAAGATTTCTTGCTAGGGCCAGAGAATTCAGACTGAAAAATGAAAGCAAATTGCATGAAGCTATGTGTGTAGATTCGTGCCCTCCTTTCCTCAAGTCATTAAAAGTTGAATGTTTTTTTTAATGAAGACGGTACTTTCAGTGAATGCATCAAGAACTACTGAAGTCCTGGTCAGTCTTTAAATCTCAGTACACATATTTCTGATCGGGTAAGAAGGGCGAGATGGTCACTGAGATGGTCACTGGCAAGAAGCTAAGTAAAAATCCGGAGTTAATTCAATCCAGAATAATTTACAGTTCTTACCTAAGAAAAACACCTTAAGCATAGTGTCAGTGATAAAGCCTTGTTATTTAAAACCCAGCATGACTGGTTCAAGGCCATAGAAAGAGTTTCAATATATACTGGTAATAGCAGTAGTGAGTAGTAGTTCCAATGCAGTATAAGAAATGTTAGTTTTTGGAAAAGTCAGCGATTTCCACCCCCACTTCATCCCATTCAGAATGCTACACAAGAGCAGATAGCAAGTACTTTAGGAATCTCCATAAACGCAAGACATGTCTGGTACGCTACGTGCTACATGTGCCATCTGGTGGAAAACTATAAGCTGAAGCAGAATTTGGCACAATGCTGAGCTGACAAGCCTAATTATGAAAGGCACAAGACTGTACTAGGAAACAGTTACTACTTCCTAAAGCATGTAAGGTAAACTAAACAGCCTGTTAGGTAAACTAAAACAAAGTGCATCTTTCAACTATCAGCCCAGCACTGTAACCCCAGCAGATCAAACCTGGCAGAATATCTAGGAACAAAGTAACTGCAGAAACTGTAATCCTGTTTTACTCATTCTGCTGGAAACTTTGGTAAATAGCATCTGTAATAAGTCACTATCGGTAGCACAGATTCTGTATGTACATCAGAATTGCAAAGGAAAGCTGTCTGATGCTCAGTTTTTTTTAAATAGGTTTTTATTTTAAACTAGAATCAACTAGCAAAGGATGTTCACTGTGCACCTGCACAAGTACTTGCACTGGGATTTCAGACAGAGCAGTACAGCTGCAGGAACATCCACACCAGATACTCATTGGCTTAAAAAATGTCTGGAAATTTGAGCTCAGAAAGCCAAATATTGTGCCTTTTGTTATTTGAATATGAGATTTGTATCCTTATTCCTACAGAATTTCTGCAAAGTTGATACCACTGTCGTATCAACCATTACCTTGGAATTCATGGTATGGAAAGTACTTGTGATCTGGACTAAGTGATTAGTTACAATGATATGTTCTGAATAGTGAAATTTAACATTTGATTTCACAGTGCAATCACAATGGAAAGTACACAAGACCACCTTTGCTTGTCCACGACTTCAACACACAGGTAAGAACCGGATAGTGTATTCACAAGAACACTCGAGCAATTAGCGAGGGTTCTCTGGAGGACTGATCTGTTCCTCCATCACTTCATTAGGATTCATAGAAACTTCCACCTTGTTATATCTTGATCAAAATAAACAATCAGCTGTGATGTGCTTCTATACACTTCTACCACACCATGAGTACCACCCTCAGCTGAATAAAATTCTGCCTCCTTAAGAACTGGACCAACTGCACAAGGGCAGATATAGCCCCAATTTAAACAGATTCTACCATTAATAAAATAGGTAACTGTATTAAACTGTTGGACTTCGGTATTTGAAATGCTGGAAGGTTCAATGAGACTAAAATCCAAGTGAAACTGTCAGATCTTAAACTTTCATTAAGAGATACTTTATTCCACTGCAGTTAATTGGAGTGGGCAACATGGTATGCCTGCTGCAATACTGCTGCCTTACTAACATGGTTACTGCAAAAACCCCAGAATCTTACCAGATTTCACATAAAACGTGTAAGAGTTTATGTGGAAGATTTCTGACCTCTCTAACTCACTGAAATGGACTTCTACAACTGAACTTACACGAGACAGCTGAGGTCTGCCAAGTCATCGATGAAGTCAAACAACTGGCTGATATCATATGTAATAGATGGACTGTTTGGATTCATTCTCTTCAGGTGCTCTTCATACATTTTACAGACCCCTAGGGAGAAAGAAAGATTAACAATGCAATATTAAAAAAACAACAACTGCATTTGCTGAAATTTCTTCAGCTATTAAACCACAGATATCAGGAAAGTTTAGAGATGCCTACCATGAAAACCAAGACATAAACTTCTTACTCAGATTTTGTAGAGTTGAAATGCTTTTGTTCTAGCCATTTGCATTGAAACATAATATGAATACTATAAAATCAGGCAAGATGCATGGACAGAAGCATCTAGAGGAAAGAGTTTTAGTTCTGTCAGAGATGTAGCCTTCTATGCAGTAAGTTCCAACAGAAACCTGAAATTCCTTCTAACAATTTTAAGGCAGCAATTGCAAAACGTACCCCTCCTGCATAAGCATCTGAGAAAGAGAAGAACTAATGTCAAAGCTACTCACATCTCAGAAAAGAGATCATTCTTGATGAAAGAGTCACGAGGGCTACTGAGGCAAGACTCATAGCACAAGTCTGTATATGAATTTAAATCAGTTTTATTTAAGCTAGTTCATAAGTAATTCAGATACATTTAAGAAGAATGTACTACAAAAGTGAACACAGAGGCTTTACATGGTCTTTATTATGCTTTTCTTTGCCTAGCAAAACTTCCTGGAATTAGATTTTTTAATATTAAGTAAACTTCCACATTCAAGTCATACAGCTGTAGTATTTCAACCTTATTTCCAAGCTCACTATGTGTCTCAAAGTCAAGCAAGATTTTTTCTCCGGCACGCATGCCTCAAGGCTGCAAATTATGTATCAATTGCACACATACTTTTACAGTATATATTACGTCTAGCAGCTATGTTTCCTTTACATGGCTAACACAAAAATTGGCGAGAGAGTGAGGCTCTGATCCTGCAATGAAAGGCATTCGGGCAAGTCTGCTGCATTTGTCCACCAAGAATATTGCCTACTCTGACAAGCTGAATGTGGTTCAGTTATCAATTACTTAAATCAAAGACAGACATTTAATATAAAAAGGATGTTTTAGAAACAAAGAATAGCTATTTTTAATTTGCTAGAATATTAGTAAACTAAAAGCATGAGACATTTTTGCACTTTCTGTGAATTATCTTGGGAAAACATCAACAGCAACTTACCTTCTTATTGAGTAAGTTTGGGAATATGTCAAAAATGGGGTTTTAACAACAGTTTTTGTCTACCACATCTGCACCCACCTTCCATGCACTCATTCACTGATTCATAATCAGCGTATGTTCTGCCTTCTGGCCTCTTGGTGGGCTGGACAAGTAGAATTGTGTGAGACTGAAAAAGAAAACAAAACAAACACCAAGAAAACAGGTTACTTGCAAAATTTGAATTATTTTTTGTTTGCTTGAAGTCATTTCCTGAATGAAGCACTTGGAAAGAAGCATAATATTAAACACCAAACCAGAAATCAAGGACACAGACATTTTCCAAATACTGTTCATGTAAGCTGTGTTAATAATTTTTGTTTCCAATCAGTCCTATCAATCCTTAAGTTTAAAATGTGTAAAATCACCAGTAAAGCAGCTATTATGTTGAAAAAAACCACCACAGAAATAGTAGTTTCTATTTAAACAGAAAAGCCAAGCAATAAAGTCAATGTATAAAAGCTATGCCACTAGTGCATTTACTTATTTTATTCCAATGCAAGCAGTTATCACGATTTTAAACACAGCAATTAAAGAGTAAGGAGGGAATCCAACTTAACGTCGATGCCAGTCTCACCTGAGATTTTAACACAAATAGCTACGCTGAGTTATTCATTCAGCTTCAAGGGAACACAAATTATACAAATCTGTGCTTAGTATTCAAGATTATTTCCTGCAAAACAGATGCACTGTTTTTTTCATACTTGGGTGAGTCTCCTGAAACAGTAATTCTGGCACAGATAACTGTTCCAAGTGTCAGGAGTCCGTAAACTTGTTCTTCTGCAGGAAAGACTGAGATCATTGCACAGTCTGTGGCTTGCATTATTTCTATAATATTTTTCCCTTGGCTACAGCAAGTAACTTGAGCAAACAACAAGCGAGATTTTTGAAGTGTACACAATCTGTGATCTAATTAACAGGTTACACGGCACAGAAAGTTTGCAAGCATGCCACAAAACATGTACTGCTAACTGGATCCAACATCTTCAATGCTAATAAATGAGGTGAGTACACAATATGTAGTATTCATGGAGGCAACTGCAGGCAACCAGAAACAAATACCAAAGCATATTATTTGGCTTAAATTGATCAGCTGCTTATAGAAAAACCCTGAAAACCCAGCAGGACATATCAGTGAAGATACCAGTTCAGTGTTCAAATGTGACAGAAAAGAAAAATGGTAAATACTAGGATGTACAAGGAACACACAAGAACACAGTACAAAGGTTTATACCATGACTGACAGTGTTCCTGTGCCTGGAACACAGTTTTCAGTTCTTTAAATTCTGTCTCAAATAACACGGTAAAGGAGATTCAGATAAGCCCAGAAAAAAGTTACACAGAGAAACAGAAGCAAGACTTTTCCCAAGGAGAAGTGGAAAAAAGAGGGGAAATCAAACCTTGAAATTAACCTTTCCCTGGTTAACAACAATGGCTGAGGTGTATCAGCCAGCTCAGTCAGTGTGTTCTAAACCAAGCTGTGTTATTTTAGCATGGCTGTGTCTTACAGTTGTGGTGTCTGATTACATAAACATCTTTCTCTCTTTCAACTAAAGTCAGTATTTTAAAACAGTCGGGTTTCTTTGACAAAACCTAGGACAGCATAAATAAAATGGAATGACCTGGAGTTACAGAACTGTATGACACTTGGGGGAATTCTGCATTTGGTGTCTCAGAATCTCCCTGGGGAATCATGTATATTCTGAAATTATCCCAATAATCAGATCATAGAAAAAGTATCAGTGAGCCAGATATATCAGCCAGTTCTTTTAGAACTTTAAGGTAGAAATTACTTGGGCTTCTGACTTCTTTTCATCACTTCAGACACTTTACAATACCTGCATCAGATACTGGCCTGGAATTTATTAAAATTAATGCCATTGGGACCATCTGTGTTGTAGAACTAATGCATGACATCTCAAACATTTCCTTGGGAACTTCTCATTATTTTACCTTATGGAAAAAAAATAAAATGCTTGATTTGATAAAATTGCTTCTACTCTCCTACCATGTAAATGCAAAAAAAAGAGACAAGTTCAGAAGCCTAGGAGAAGTTTACTCCAACCTTTACCTGCCCTATTGAGTATGTCCTCAGGTGACGGGGCAAAAATCAGTGATTAATAACTATTACATTTTCCTATAGGTATAAATCTTACTCTTAGGAAAAAGAAATCCATAATAAGGGAAGATTCATAAACCTTCTTGCAGTAGTACCAGGTTATCTGGAAGGGCCCAATGTGGACTCTTATTCTGATGCATATGTTAGGTTTTGCTGCATTTTCTCTCAAAGCACAGTTGTCCTGGCTGCTGTTAAGCAGGACACTGAACAAGATGCTGTGTGGGTTATATTGTGCCGATTTTGAACTCTAGAGAGCACTTCAGAAGGCACTCCAATTACTGAAGAGGCAACCCTGTAAAAATGGCTGAGGCAGTGCTGACAGCCAGACCAGCAGGACAGGAGCCAGGCAGCATCTGCCCCAAGAGGCTTCTAATGATTACAACAATAAAGTAAAGCATAATTAGAGGAGCAGAGAAACAACTATTGTGAGAGTCAGATCTGCAGCGATGCAAATACAAGCAGTGTGCCACACACTCGGGTGCCTTTCAGGTACTCCTGCTAGGCAGGAAAAGTGGTTTCAGGGCCTTCTTCCCCTGTGGGCAGCGGGGACAGGGCCTGCAGCCGCTCAGGCCAGCAGAGGCTTTGGAGCAGGTACCGGGCAGACGCGGGGCTGCTGCAAACCCAGCGGCAGCCGTGCTCCCGCCGCAGGGAGGCTCTTCCCTCCGCGCACCCGGCCTCGCTGGAGGAGCCAACACCACCCCGCCGTGGCTGCGAGGGAGCCCTTTGTGCTCCAGCGCCGCGGGACCGGC